>VICI01000231.1:0-48626 GCA_019593645.1 Akabosia matsudoensis
TTGATGTAGCTACGTACTTTGGTTGTCCATTCGAAACTTATGTACTGTCCTGGTACAATATCCTTAATACTGGAGTACCTTGGGGTCTTCAACAGTGTTCTTGCGTCTGAAGGTAGAGCTGAAAAACAGGAATGACACCTCAAAAGTTTTAACAAGTCTCCAGTAGCAGCGTTTGTTATCCCATGTCGTAACGTCCAGTTCCGAAGGGCTTCTTTAATATTTGCAGAATCGACGGCATTTGTAGTGACCCGGCTGATGCTGTCCTTATTTAAACATTCAGTATTCTTTGAAGAACAGGAATCAACTGTAAAGGCGGATGTAGAGTGCTCACAATTCACAGTGTTACTGTTGTTTACCTCTTCAGTAACAAACGCTGATTCCCTATTTTCGATATTTTGTTTTCTAACGTTAATAGTATCTTCACTGAATATAAGTTTAAGAGAATTTTTTAAATTCCTTTGTATTTTACGATTAAAACGTTTAGTATTTGTCGGAGTCATTGCCGTACAAGTAAACAACTGTCAATCAATCCATGACAAGTTTTGACTAACTCCAGAAAATAACGATCCGAGTAAACGAATCATACAAAAACGAATCTTAATTTTAACTGAAAGTGGCTGGCTTTTTATACTCCGCCAAACAAAGAAAATCGGATAACAAAGAAAACGATCCACTTCCGGTGAAGCCGGAAATGACCAATTAAATTTTGTACTTTTCGATATATTATACAAATGTGCATGGAGTAAGGCTCCATGCTAAAAAGAAAAAACAGTTTTGATTAATTTGATTTTCATAAAGTAAGATGATTTTGAATATCCCGACAACAACTTTATTGACTTTAACATGTGAGAATAATCACCAATGCAGAAAAATTTGTGTTCACTCAGAACGCGCTACAAACGGGCTATCATCGGGGCATTTTGAAAGAACTCGGATAAACGAAATGCATGCGTTTAACTTGAGTTTTATTGGAGTAATTTTCCAACGTATAAACTGGTATATTTCGCTTAGTTAAAGGCGAGTATAACACGAAATACTTTCGCCGAAAACTGGATACTCAATTTCTACGCGACTACCGCATAAAATATATGAGTAGAACTCATGTATGGTTGTTCGGGATATCAGCGTCTGGCTTAGTAGTGAACCAAAGAGTTTGTTTGAAGCGACTTGTTATATAATAGAAAGATATAAAAACTTCAGACTAACAAGAAAAGTCGTATTGATGCATACTGATAGGTAAATATAATGAAAAATTGAAAAAAATATTATGCATAAAATACATTTAAATAAGCATGTAGAAATATTGCACATATATATCATGGTTTAGAAAGTAGTTGGACAACTTTTTGAAAGTGAAAGTGGACCTATCTTTTTATCGCATCTGCTTGCACGAAATGAAACATGAACAAATTGCAATCCAAATTTTTTGGGTTTATCCAAATAGCGTAGATTTGCAATAACTTGTTCCATCAACTCAATCCTTCAACCTCTATTCCCAAGTAAGTTTTAAGAAAATGAATAAAATGAAATTTACCAATTCATTTAAAATTAGAAGGAATAAATGTTTCATAATAAACGAAAAATAGATCATCTACAGCGTGCCCCAGCCTATGGAAAGGAAATGCATATAATCATTTTATTCAATTTTATAGGTATACACTTGATTTTGGTAGTATTCGATAGCCAAGAAAGTATATGCAAACAGTACGGAAAGAAAAAAACAGTCCACATTAGAAATTGTGGACGCTCGTTGTTCATTATGGAAATCTTTGGGGAAAACCTCACATCGTATCGTACTATGTTTCGTAATCTGAAAACAAATTTGTATCCAGTGCATCAGCATATGCAGAATATTAGAGTCAATCCAACTTTGACCTTCATATAAGATCCATGTGATGGGTAGGCGAACAAAGTTTTCTGTTGGATTAGATAGAGCCTGGGCTGGAGCCAATGTAAGTAAACCCGAATCATAGATTGCTGCTACTGTCGTACTTCTAAGACTGAGCTCTGCAGCTGTTTTTCGGTATTAGTCCCAAATTTAAGACACATTGGCTCTGCAAATGAGGTTTGGATTGCGTACTTAAACGTGAGTGATTTCATCAGTAAATTATTAGTGTGGCTGTGAGTCTCCTTTTAATAAAATGAATTGAGAGAACAATCTACTCCGTATGGATTACTATACTGATGCTCCCAAGCTGAGCTGTCATTTGTGTGCATGGCATGAGCGAAACGGAACGCACCATAATGCAAAAAGATTGAACTCCATCTTGATTGGAGGGTCACTTACGCTGAATCTCAAAATAGATCTAAACACATATTAATCGAAATGAACGGATCTAGTGGCGATGACGTTAACTTAAATCTGAAATGGGTATCTCCACGGTTGAAACCGCCACCCAAACATGGATGGAGTGTAAGGATGGATCACAAGTTTCCTGAAACATGGAATCAAAACCTTATTCCTCGAATACATCAGATTCCCGATCTTCTTCAACTGGCCATTAGGTAACACATGCCTTTGCTTTCTCCTACAGTGAAAGTCATTTCCGAAGATTTACTACTAAAAGTTTCTAACAGGTATATAATTTGGTGGGTGCGGACATACCTGATCAATGGAATCAAACCTTTCATAGACATGGTCACACTGAACGGAAAGCAAATTTATGGTACAAAACTTTGCAAAAATTGTTATATCATTTATCATTCTCTCTCATGCCTTTGAAAAAATTGTTGTTTGTAATTTTGTTGTAGGGGTACCGATAGGGGGTATTGGATCTGGTAGTATTGGGAGAGGTTTTAAAGGAGAATTTTGCCGGTTTCAAATGACACCCGGTCTGTATTCCTACAATATTGTCCATGCAGATCAGTTTATATTGACTGTGATCAACGAAACTGGGTCGACCGTTTATCAAAAAGTTCTATCTGGGACCGGTGCACCACCGAAGCGGGTGTTGTCATCATGGGACTGGTCATATAATCCTTCTGATGCATTTTATCATGGCCTATACCCAAGGTCCTGGTACGTCTACAATGTACCTGAATTAGATCTGAAACTAACTTGCAAGCAAATATCCCCAGTCATTCCGAATAATTATAAGGTATATAGAAAGAATGAAATTATAATACTGGAAATTGTATGTTTTGTACCGCTAATGGAGTAACCTGTTTTTGTCTCACACAGGACTCATGTTTCCCATGTGCGGCTTTTGTTTGGGAGGTTGAAAACAATAGTGATACAAATTTAACAATATCTCTCACTTTTACGTTTAAAAACGGAGAAGGATCTAAAAATGACACGAAAAAGTCATGTTCTAGTCAAACGTTTACCACAGAGGTGAACGGGACGTCTGCGAAAGGTGTTGCCTTGCATCATGAAATCAGCGGAAACAAGACTACCTATGGTGTTGGATGTTTGGAGCAGGTTCGAAAATAGTCATTTTATAGATATGTTTGCACGCTACATGCAAAGTTGTACCTTAATTGCATAGAATACCTGTGATTGCAATTGTGGGTTTTCTTTAGCATAATCAATTCGTCAGTTGTGCAACTCAATTTGATCTGAAGAAAGGAAAGGACCTGTGGGAACAATTGAAAACTTCTGGTCAATTAATGTCAACGTCGAATTGTGCGGAAGTATCTAAAGGAGAGCTTGGGGTTGCAGTGTGCTGCAGAAGTCCTCTTTCTGCAAAGGCAAAAAGTAGTGTCATCTTTACATTGACATGGGACCAACCAGAGATATCGTTTCCTGGTAAAACAGTCACATTTAAAAGGTGCATCGCAAGCTTTCATGGTTTGACTATAAATTTTCGACACCTACAATAGAAAATTGACGAAAGTGCGATGTATATTTAACATTTTCTAGACGTTACGCTAAATATATCAACAGGAAGAACGAAAACTCAGACGAGAAGGCTTTCATTGCCCCTATACGAAGTTTACTAGAGTTTACGTTTGAAAATTTCGAGAACTGGGACCAAGAAATTGACAAATGGCAAAATTCAGTATTGAATGACGAGTAAGTACTTAAAAATTAAAATGTATAACCGACATGTAATCTGATAAGGCGTACTCTCGTTTTGAAGGAAAATGCCGAGCTGGTTCAAAAGTGCAATATTCAACGAGCTCTATTTTGTTTCTGACGGGGGTACTATGTGGGTAGACTACGACACGACATCGCTCCCTAAAACCGTCACTAGTGATGCAGACATCAGAGAAGAGGTTGGCAGATTCGCCTATCTGGAAGCCCATGAATACCGAATGTACAATACCTATGATGTCCATTTTTACGCGTCCTTTGCACTTACCATGCTTTGGCCTAAGCTGCAGCTAAGTCTTCAGTATGACTTTGCTGACACAGTACCCTTCGAAGACACATCAAGACGAACTTGCTTCTTCGATGGCGTAAGATGCAACCGGAAAGTGAAAGATTCCGTACCCCATGACGTAGGAGATCCATGCGAGGAGCCCTACACAAGAATAAACTCTTACATAATGCATGACATTTCCGCATGGAAGGATTTGAACTTGAAGTTTGTGCTCCAAGTTTTCCGAGATTACAAGTTTACAGGAGACAAAAAATACATGGAAGACATGTTACCATTATGTAATAGTGTCATGAAGAAATCTTTACTCTGGGATACTGACGGGGATGGGATGATTGAAAATTCTGGTTCCGCTGATCAAACGTACGACACCTGGATTATGCGAGGGACAAGGTACGTGTAAATTGTTATATAACGTCAACATTCAATTTTAATTAAATTTAACACTCTTGGACCTTTCTCCTTACTCTACTTGCATAATTACATTTTGAACTATTTCTCGTAGTGCCTATTGCGGAAGTCTCTGGCTGGCTGCCTTATTCGCCATGATTGAAATGCTAAAATCCTCAAAAGATTATGAGGGGAAGCAGGCTGATGTAGATTGCTATACAAGCACCCTCTCCAAAGGAAAAGAATCATTCCATACTAAGTTATGGACTGGAAGCTACTACCGTTTTGATTGCTCTGGGAGATCTCATGGTGATAGCATAATGTCTGACCAACTTTGTGGACACTGGTGGCTTCAAATGTGTGGAGTTGATGACAGCGATATTTTTCCAAAAGAAAATGTTCGTTCGGCATTGGAAACTATTTTCGCAAAAAATGTTTGCAGTTTCCGGAACGGTGAAATGGGTGCCGTCAATGGAATGAATCCAGACGGGTCTATTGACATGTACACGATTCAGAGCGAAGAAACGTGGACTGGTGTAAGCTATTCACTGAGTGCAACGCTTATCAGCGAGGTTAGTTTAAACTATTTTTCCTGCAAGTACGCATACCTAAAATCCTATATGCACAAAAATCGGTATTTACACTTTTTTCCTCTTATACAGGGTATGATTGACGAAGGATTCAAAACTGCCGAAGGAATCTACCGTACTGTTTACGAAAAAATTGGAATGGGATTCGAAACTCCCGAGGCGCTTATACATACAAAGAAATATAGAGCCATAGGTTACATGCGTGCACTTGCCATTTACTCTATTCTGCACGCTTGGAACAAAAGGAAGACCTGTTAGATTACAGAACATCTTTTCTATTCAAGGACGTTAAGGACCTTAGAACAATAGACGTTCCAGACGTTAGAATATGCACTGCTCAATTATTAATGTTTGATAAGTGAATTTCAACTCGCACTCGTTCTCCAAAGAGCAAAACATGATTTTATTCTGCTGAATCAGACTAGAAAAATATTTTAAATAAGACAATGAAGCTTTTATATATACAACATAAACAGACATGCAATAAACTTTTCCAAAACTCCGGGAAAGTTGTTCTGAAAGATCATTATTTTGTTGCAAACTTGAACGATACTGTTTGGCATGTCCATCTTTATATAACAACATGCACAAATGAGTATTTATGCGTGTAACAATCCACTATCAGCCGAAAGGCCACTAAAAGATCGCCTGATTCCCTCCTGAAGTAGTGGGGGCGACATTTTAAAGTGTGGATCTAGACTTCCTTGCGATAAGAATAGTTAGCACCAAAACGAACAATATTCCACCTGTTGCAGCACCTGTAAAAAGCAATATTTTATGTTTGCATCAGGGAAAGATGAATTTGACACGATTTAAACGATAATTGAGGACAAAGCTTATATTTTCAATAAAAATAATTCTTACCTCCACTAGAGATTCCTAAAGCGTATTTATAAAAGGTCTTAGCTGCTGCACACCCAGCGTCCTCATTGTTTCTGAAAGAAATACGGTTATTTAAGACATCTAGAGGAACAAGTAAGTGTTTGAGAACTACATTTCACCGGTAAACTTACGGACAAGGATTCAAATTATTTATTAAGACGATAGCCAATCCACAAGATATCTTGTCGCAAAAGCTCATAGCGCCATATACAAATGCACCACTTTCAATGTTTGTCCCGATTAAATCCGCCGTAACAGACAGGCTTGTGACCAGTATTGCAGAAGCGCCACCCCCTATGGTATGTATGGAATTGCAACGATTATGGTATATGATATGACAAATAGTTATTACAGTAGCGTCACAATATTTTTGACATTACCGAGAAAGCAGGCCACCACATAAATTACCCAGGATTTGGAAGACGAGTTGAAATCTAAAAACAGGATGAAACTTGATGCCACTACTATTAAAACAGCACCGATAGAATATGATATCTGCCTTCCGAGATATTTATTCAGAGGCTTGATCACAATTGACACTAAAAATCCCGAGCAATACATGACCAGGGGAATATACGCAACTGCCCCGCAGTTTAACCCCAGTGTGGTTTCCACATACAACGGAACATAAGACTGCGACAGGTTAACTGCCAGTCTCGTGCATAAGTACAAACCAGCGACCTAAGTGAACAATCTTTGAATCAGTTATCTATTAAGAATACCGTAAACGCTATATTCCATACCGTATAAAACTGTGGCATTCGAAACCAATCCATTGCCTTCATTTGCTCCCTGCCTGTGTTCAGAGTTTTCGTAGACCAAGTTGAGGCAGTCAGAGAAGCCCTTGGTTGTTTAATTTCGACGTGCACATTATCAGCTTCATCAGTATCGGATAACAACGCTTGTGTGCCCTCTCCTCTACCACCACGAAGACCAGGCGGAGTTCTGTTCCGCCTAAGCCTTCGCCTTGAAGATCCTCCATCCTGATCCTGACTCTTAGAATTGATGGTCTCTGATTGAGTACTTGCTGTGAGGGACTCTTGCATTTTGATTATTGACATAGTTCTTTTGACGAGCTGGTCTGATTTTTCCACTACCAAGTTGTGAAACAATATGGAACACATCCCTCCTAATGCTACGGCTATCATTGCGATATACTGCATGAAAAGAGACCGAAACTCAATACAAAGTTTTGTGTTAGAATAACTAATTTTAATCAAATATGTTACACTGAAACTCGAGGCATCCTCATAGCTAACTGTGCAAGACGTCTTAGCCCCCATTTTCGTTAAAAATATCCATGTCATAAGAAAAACAGACACGTTGGCTCCAACAGTGCATCCATATCTAAAATTACAAATTCGTCTAAAATTGGTGGGACGTATTATTTGTGTTTTCGTGTCATGTAAAATGTTCCAGGTCACCTTATGGCAAGGATTTCAGTCCTCACTAAGTCATCCGGGGTGAGTTTCGGAATAAGAGCTAAATGAGAAATTTGCGTGCACGCCCACCCAATTTGAAATATAGTTATAAATGGAGCATAGTAAATAGCCTTTTTCCAGTCTGCAACTCTTGACCACTCGTCAGTGTAATAGCTGTACCCAATACAAGGTGAGAATATAAATGGGAAACTTATACAAACGAGCATTACTCCTGCAAAAGCAAAGAAACATTAAGTGAAAGTTGGGCAATGTCACTTCAAGATTCAAGTTTGTAAAAACGAACCTAAAAGATGCCATGATTTGCACCGGCCGTAGTTCTTCCTGCACGGAAACAAATATTTGACGTGATCGGTTTCATATCCTACGATAGGTGTTGCAATTCCATCGACTATCTTTTCAACCACAAAAAAAGAATGATTATTTGCAAAAGGACACAATTAAGCGTAAGAATAAGGAATTTTACCTGGCCCCATAACAAAAGTAGACTAGAGTAGCGATCATTAAACTTAACTACGTTTTGCATGTACAACAAAAAGTACGTAAACCACAAGCTTGCGCTAAGATCATTTAATATATGGCCAGTTCCAGCGATGAATCTTTGACACCGGTTGAGCTCAAACGTGGAGGCCACCTCCGGCCTTTGCGAAGCAGAAATTACACTAGGATCAGCACCATTCTCCCCAACGGTTGGACTTGTACAAACTACGGTGGCTTGTGAGAGCGTATTCGAGCCGGAGTTTGTGCCTGTGCTGTTACCCGGCTCATGATTTCCACTTCCCACGTAAACTTCAACGCTTTGTTCATTTGTTGGAGTGTTGGCACCTCTTGTACCACTCATATTATCTTAGATCAAAATGGGCACTATTCCCTCTAGCGACTGTTGAAAATTTATTAATGCACTGATACTTCATTGGACCGTGCGTAAAGCGAATGTCTCTATTGCTCAGCAAACTCTGAAATGTTTTAAAAGAAATCCATTAATGAATTAGAGCTCGTAACTCGATGAAATGCCACGTAATTCTAGTATTTGGATTATATTACTCGTATTTTTTTGTCGACATAAATAATCTAATGAACATAATTGTACAAATTAATATACGTAAGGCTATTATTATTATATGACTATACTATGACAGAACTGGTATGTGACTGTGAATCAGAATCAGAACCACAAACAAAAACAAAATTCTCCAATACTATGATGACTGATGAGTTAGATATTTATTACTCATCGTTATAGAACAAAGCCTACTGGTGCATATCAGCAACCTTTCCAACCACATTTTATAATCCAGTTTCAATTATCTGTCAGCTTTCCTTACAATTTGGCCGACAAATGAATAGAAATATAGAATCTCATTCAAATGACAAATGTTGCTATACAGTATTTATGTGTTAGAATTGTCAACGACTGACGCAACTTTGTTAATGCCTTATCTTTCTAACTATATAACCGTCTGCCACTTTACTCAAAGAAACGCTCCTTGGTCTGACAAATTCATTTTATGTACGATAAGGTCAAAGATCTGTTCAAATCAAAACTTTGGTTTTACTTTGGACTAAGCGAGAACAGTACTTATGTCTGAAATTGTGCTATCCATTTGATAACTTCCTCTGCGAGCTTTGTGACCCCCTCGTTAACTTGAAGACATTTCAGACAGTTGTCGTTTGGTTACACCTTTGCTTGACCACAATAACAACGAAACCTCCTTTTGAATAACTTGTGGAATGCTCTTAAACAAAGCAATGAGAATGTCGCATGCATGATGAAGTATTCGTTAAGATTTGAATTTCTTTATGCTGCAGTCTAAAGCTTACAGTACAGACGGGTAAGATCCGCTCAAATGCTCGAAAGCAGGATCCAAAAAGCAAAATAAGAATTTTTTGAAGACTGATTTTTCAAGACCTATGTGCCATGACAGTTTCGCTAATGCAATGGTGATGCAATACCGCAAAATTAAGAGTAATTGTAAATTAGCTTAATGTTCTTAAAAAATGACCTTGAATTTTATGCTTTGTTTAATAGTCCATCGATCACTTCAAACCGAATCGTTTGACCGAAACACTGATTTTTGCGTGAACTGTCGCCCTTTCTCAATTGGTATGACTCTGAAATGAACACGGTTTTATAACACAATAAGCAATGTCACGTAGCGCAACATTGAATTGTTTTCCGCCCAGCAGTATCGTCATGACACTAAAAATATGAAAGAGTAGCTGGCTATCCCTATCATTACTAGATTGTGAAGGCGGAAGAACTACATATCTAGATGTTTCTGTTCTCGTAAATTTATGCCATTTGCCAGAGGAACTGCCACCTACATAACTCAGTTCAAATTTTACATAAAGAGGCTCACCTACTGAGTAACTTTTTTACATTGTTGTGTTGCATTTTTGATTGATCTATTGTAAACTGTAGAATGAGAAGAGCGTCCCTTCAATTGATTTGATTTTACATTCGGAATAATTTTGTTACCCAACTGTAGATAAAATGATTCCAAATATGATTTATTAATAGTAACTGTATATATACTTACGATTCAAGTGATCATAATATTGGCTTAAGCATTTAAAATGTGACAGTTTGTCAACATAACATAAAGATAGTGTATCTGTTTGAGCGCAAACTGGTTTCTCTGTAAATTTGGCTTTTGCACAATTGGCTTTTATGTATAATTCACTGTTTACAGACAACTGACACTGATTAGCACCTGGAATTGAAATGATCAAATAGCCATATCATGCCGATATATTCAACTCAGAACAGAAAGACGCATACTCAAACTTTCAAAAATGGTTAACATTGCGTTCATCTCTCGTTGGGGCCGAGATCAACTATTAAATCTACTGCTGCAAGCACTGTACAAGGTGCACATGACGCAGTACATTTTTGACAGCTCTCACAACATGAGCACTGAGAATCAGCAGCTGAAACAAAAATGGAACTTGGCTACACATCTTCAAACACTTAGTATGGGCAAAGACGAGTCAACTAAAGCACAATGTGCAAAGTGCTTCACATGAAATGATCTCATGTACAGGACAAAACAGGTGGATATGCAAAACGGCATTTTCTCAAATCAGTGATAACCTGAGAAACAAGCTCGAGAGATACGTTATGGTCGGTGTACTAACAATGGAATATGTAGCAGCCGCGGGCTCATCTTGATGATAAACAGGCACGTAAGTTTCAGGACCGTCAGTGCAAGGCCCCTCATCAAACGACCAAAAACTTAGCATATATATAGATGATCGTCATCTTATTCATCGCGTCTATAGACGATTGATGCAGAAATGTGGAATAATATTTCGGTTCATGAGGTATATTTGGAGTCGAAAGAAATCGTCGTTCCTGGGAAACTGTCACTTGAATAGGATAAGTGTAATTAATTACAATTCCAAACTTTTATTGAATTTTCGATAATGCACTGTGAACGATACTGATTTTCTACAAAATATTTTATCATCGGACTGGCAAGGCATCATAGATAAGAACATTTTTAATGAAAATTGTAGCTGCATTCATGTCATTCGTTAATAAGAAACTTTATTATTACTGATAGCTAGTTATCAGCGAACAACTACAAAATAGTAAATTTTAATGCCAAATTCATGAGGCAGTTGCGTATTGCATGCATTTTCGGTACTTTGTAATTGACTATCCCTCCTTAACATAATAGACATAGTGTATGCACATTTTGTTACAGGTAAAGCTTGATATGATACAAGTTAATTGTACAAATTAAATACTCTCGCTTTCAACAGATCACTTTTCTACACTTGTGGATGAACTTGCAACAACTGTTTCCTGAGCTCAAAGCGAACCCGTAAGGAAGTAAAACAAACACTTTCCCTGACTATCACATGATTTATTTTTACGCTGCGAAATATGAAATTACGTAAATATATATGTAAACTAGAACACTGAAATTTAGGATAAATAAGTTCTCACGACAGCCTTGATTGGTTGCCGACATAAAGCACAATTCGATAACGCAGTAGCACACCTTGTACACGAAACTAAATGTCCACAAGGAAGGAATACAATACCAACTTGGTTATCCATGCATATTTTGCACAAGGTCTGCTCCCGCAGTTTACGGACTTCTTCTTGGAGATCATTATCTGTAAAAAATCAAAAGGATAGTTAGCAAGTTTATAAACTGTAAATTGGACTGCTTTAAAATAACACATATAATCGAACATACCTGAATCGGGAGCATTGCAAGCTCCAGTAGAACTTTCACCGTGCTCATCCTCTCCACTTGAGCTTTCAGTGGCAAGGCATTCTACACCGCTATCTCCACTTGGACATCTGGTCGCGGGAGACTTTGGCTTGACATGTTTAGAAGTACTAGATACAATTGTTTCCTCGTCTCCACTACCGCTTGAATGCTCGGAGGATGAACTTGATGATGCTTCTGCAGATCTATCAGAGCCAACTCCGTTAAAGGTCGGTGTATTAATTAATCCGTTCGAAGTATTGTTGGGTCGTGGGCAAGGTCTCTGCCTAGGCGCGGGGCTACGGCTCTCATCTTCGTCATTTTCATCTGTTTCGGTGTCAGAATCCGATTCAAATTCCGAATCCCGTCTAAGGACAGATTCCAACAGAGCTTCTGTTGTAAGGAATGGCTGTCCAGTTTGTTGAATCTTCCTTTGTAGAGCTCCCTTAACTTTAGCCAGCTCCATTCCCATTTCCAACGCAGCCTATATGAACCCAACAAATTAAGTTTGTTGAAACCAGACCAGAGTGGAATGATAATTTTATGATTAAATATTCCTAACGGATTAAGTTTGCATACCTGAACAATAGGTGTGTCAATCAGTTCACGAAGCTCTTGATCTGAGACTCGTCTTGGTGGGTTTCCGTTCATAATTGCAGATTGCTTTGTTGAATTCAGATACTGCATAATAGAATACATTTGATAAAATTTTGTCACACATAGGTCATTTACGCTTTCATTGAGGGCGTATGATCTAGTAAACAGATTAGTTTGGCGCCTCACCTGTTGTGACACTACTGGAGGGTTGGATTTTGTTACTTCTTTAACGAAACCGTCTCCCTTGTTCAAAATCACGTAAGTACAATTTGAGAACCATCTCGCATGTTCCAGCCATGGATCATCCGAAGCTTCCCAGTTCCTCAAACCGCCATCACAATAGAAACACTTGACATGATCTCTACGTCCTATGTAGAAAAACCCTGCTTCAGCCATTGTTTCTGGTGTCTGTCCGGTTTCTGCGGGCCAAGTTGAAAATGTCTTGATTCTTGAATGCACAGTGACCAAACTCGGATGGGCAGGTCCATTGCCACAGGTCTTGATTCCCAAGCTAGTTACAACTTCATTTCCATTACCTCCTAAGGGTTGTGCACCTCGAACTGATGCTGCAGAATAATTAAGTCATTATTGGTAAGAACCTACAATATATAGATAATCAGTGTAATCACTGTATTCTTCATAATTGTTGACCAAGGCTTACCAGGTTGATCCGAAGCCAATGAAAGCTGGCTAATGTCAGGGGCATACGGCCCACACACATCTATGCCAGTTGCTTCTTCTTGGTTACTTGAAACAGCTCCCTCATCCTGTCCGATTTGAATGTTTCCAACAGGCAAACCGCAAATATACGGACACCTTGGAAAATGTCGTCGGTGCTCAGCCATGGGATTATCGCCTTGTTCCCACTCACCAGCGACGCCCCGACAAAACGCGCACTGCACCTGATATAAAGATAAAGAAAATTTTATAGTGAAGAACTGTCCAACTCGTTACATAAAAATACGTATTTTTTATTTCTTTAACATACCTTATCACCATCTTGCAGAAAGAAAAATCCGGCACGGGCACAGTCTTCCGGTCGAATGAATGGTATGGGCCATCCTGGAGGCTGAGAGAAGCTCTCCAGCCGTTCCCGCTCTGATTTCAAAGCGTTAAAATCGCGAGGGCTGCTAAACGGATTCACTTCCATTCTGTATAGTAAAATAGATACAATGTTTCATTTATAGGCACAACATAAACCACATATTTCACTCTTGGGATTTGCATCTGCTCTTTGCGTTACTGAGGAGACATGAATTGTTCACTATGGATATACCCTTGGCAGACAAAGATCTTCGCGTCCATTTATGGTTTGCCCCAAGTTTAGCTTGTACATCTGCATCCTCGCATGACCGTTGCCCACACCCCCAAACAATGCCATAAACTAATCTCATGTTTGTCACAATTTTACTACGCAAGGCAAGCTTCTTCTGGGGCAAACTAATACAGTACTGTTTTGAGGGTAATCACTCTAAAGGTTCATACTTTCTCTTTGCCATGTTAAGGTTATTCACTTTTAGGAACTACAATTAGGGTCTTTTCTGCTTCACCATACTTTTATAGAAAGGCATTCTGAGATTAAAATCTGAAAACTGAGTTTTACATCCTTCAAGGCTACATCCCGCTATTTTACAAACTATGAGCGTCTTTTGTAACATAGTAAACTGGGTACTTGAAACATAAATTTACTCGGGTAAAAAATAGTTACTTACGATCTTGGAATGATCATCCTTGCAGCTGGTTCCAGACATCGGGAATTCCGAAAATTGTTACTGTTGTTCTCCCTCACATTATCGTTTTCCATGGGCGTCGTTGATGAAACTGGCTCCACTATATCTTCCTCGGTTACAGACGTCGCTGATGGAGCACTGGAGTTCCTAAGAGCGACATTACTATCCATTGCAGAAAAACTATGAGAGCGTTAAGTCTCAATCTTTACTTGAACACCACTACTTCCTTTCTGCTGCTATCCTGTTTCTACAAATTTTGCTCTGCACTCGGTAGCAACGCTGCTGCCTTTGTCAAATAATTAAAAAACAGTCGATTATTTTCCTTAAACCATAATTAGGAAACAACAATCTGGACACAGACACGTAAACAAGTCCTAATTCCAAATTTTCCAACTAACTACATTCTTTCGTGGAACCAAAAAAACACTAAAAATGTAGACAGGAATGCGTGCTTCGCTCACAACGTAGTAAGCCTATTGGAGGAGGTATGAATAATCGATGCGATCCCTTTTCGTACACATACACCCGTTGAGCTCTGCATCTGCATGTAAAAAAAGCTCATGTAACGTAATGAACATTGCACCGTTCCTTGTTGTGTTCAACTGCTACCAAACCCCCTAACACAGAAAATGGGCACAACCTGCCCATACAGCTCAATATGAAAACTCTATAAAACAATTTTGTTTAACTGAAAAGGACAGAACAAGTATTGCGAGCTAAAGCCAACTTGATCCTTTTTGACCAACATACAGATAAAGTTTTATGGTTATGGTGGGGTAAAATATTAACTGCTCGCCATGAAGGAAAATCCTCTTGTAAACAAGCAGCATAACTCTTATTTAGCAAAGTAGCATTTGCAAAATAATTTAGACTGTGCAGAGTATAGAATGAAAATTCACCTGAAATTCTCTCACCTTGATTTGTGATTACAATTTTGTCAAAATTGCTTGTGTGGAATCGCTACGAATTTAAGGTAATGTTTTCATTTTTTTTCCGTTCCTTGTGCCCAAATGCTTCTTTTGTACATGCAAAAAAGGGCAAGACAGACAGACGTACATTCTTATGTACCTAAAATCTACTGGGCTTTCGTTAAAATTCACAGGTTTATTTTTATATTTCACACATGTTTACATGCACGTATCCAAGATCTTAGGTTACCAAAAGAATAAACAGGGGTATTCTGTCCCTCCATCCTTTTCATGTTTGGTGCATCCTGTTTGCAACCCCAAGCAAGCCCTGAGTGATACATAAGTTGATTCATGCGAGGTTGCAATTAGATGCTTGCAGTATTGTGCCCGAGTTTCTATTGTGTTGCAAGGGTTCACAATACGCTAGTCATGCTAAAAACTTCAATGTGACTACGTGCACGAATAACTAGTGGAAAATATGTATAGGTACATAATGTTGAATGTAGGATCAACCTTAGGAATTTAACGATTAGGATGAAAAAATAAGCCCCTCAGGCAAGAGGTACCAGTGAAATTCTCCTCTATCATACTACTCATGTGACTTTTTGGGTAAGATAATGGTGGAAGGTAATCCACTTACCGAGAGAAAAATTCCATTGAATGTACGACACAAGGATGCTTTTTTCGAAACATGTCTGCGCGGAACGCAGTTAATAAATCTTAAAAAATGCTTTGGGAAGATAATTTTATAATAAAACTTATTTTTTTGGTCTTAAATATTACCCATTCAAATTTTTCGATTTAGAAGCTTATCTCCAGTGAACTAGGAAATGAATATGGAAATCCACTTGGGGCAATTCGATATATCAGTGAAACAGTCGCTGTTGTCAACGTGGTTCACCAAAATACGAGTCCAATTAAGTTGTCTAGATTTTCTGCTATCAAATGGACGGAAATTGAAACGACAAAAATGATAAATAAGTTCGGGTTTTTGTTCTGCTAATCGGAGGAAATCAAATGCCAACCAACAAAACTCTCATGATGCCCCGTATGTAGCAACCAATTGGTTGCTTTATGTTTAACCATGGATATGACACGTAGTGCCTAAACTGCCTAAACGAATCCATACATCAATTTCGTGACTTTGTACACGAGAAGAGTTGTATAAATTCCAAATTAAGTTAATCCGCTTCAATAGGGTTTCCATTGGTTATTTTTGGAATCTGGATGATGGTGATGCTCCACCACGATACACGATATGGTTATCGCAAATTAGATCAACAACAGGCATGCATGAGCAGTGTTCATATACGGAGTACAAAACACATGTTGAAACATCTATATTGATAACGAAGTACAAACTCCAGAATTCCATGTGACGAACAACAATGTAATATGCGTAATTGTACATTTACATACTAAATTATACCACAACAACGTAATTAAATTATGAAGTGCCGCGGACAATTTCCAACCTACAAAAGGCAGTCCTCGGCATGCCGAGTGAGAGACAGACATTTGCCTTGACGTTACGCAACAATAAAACTGGCATTGAAACCCGAATATTATGCAATTACATAAAAATCTCAGGATTCCATTTAACTGCACAAACGAAAAACTAGATAGCTTTTCTAAAAACATTGGAAATAATCTGCTGTAAAAGATTCATTCATCCATACACGCCTGTTTAGTGCTTTCATGCATAGACATAGCTGTATGTGTCTTTCACACAATTTTAGTAAACAAAATTTTAAATTGAACATTCAAAGAAGATCAAATGAATCAAGGATAGTCATTGATTCTGACTTTTCAGGATACTCTGAGCATTGCGAGGATAAAAATCTGACGTTTTAGAATGCTGGCTCTTCTCCGAAGTTGAGAAACTCGTCATCCCACGATGAGTTAACGCTCGCACATTATTATCTCGCAAACGATAATCTCGAGAGAAGAGAAGCCATTACAAAAAATGCTTAAATCATTCTTCAGACATCGCTATAACATTTTTAGTCATCATGACCAAAAAACAACAGCTTTTTGTTACTTCATACATACCAAGAGGTTTGCATTTACACATTTTAAAGCATGTAACGAAACATAAAGCATGCATGTTCTTTTTTATGAAGGAAAACATCCCACCATAAAATGATATCTGGAGAGATATTTGCTGAGCTGACGACGGCTTGGATGGAGTTTTGAGAAGGATTTTTAAGCTCGTTAGTATTTTGATAAACATTTTGTTACTTGCTTCAGCTCAAATGAAAACAACTCTACTCGAGAAGACGACAACAAATTTCCATGAAAACTGAATGATATTATGGGCTATCTATCTATTACTAGTTAGTATGCTTAAAAAATATGATGACTCATGCCTGCCATTCAGAAGCAAATACAAAGGGATAACATTCAATTAAAATAACTTGGTTGCCATGTTGCCGTATCAACATCAAACTAGTGGATTTTCATTAACCCATTCCAGAACATCTCTGCTTCGGAAGGTAAGAGGATGGCCTTGAGTTCCATCCCACGGAAACGTTCCTTCCCGTACACATGTACGAAAAGTCTACCAAACGCGTTGAAAAATAATGCAAACTAATGCGTTTCAATGAAACAAATAATGCGTCCATATCCTAGAACGTTGGGAAACACCGGTGAGTCATAACAGCAAAGTAGCCGCAATCGCGTACTACTTCCTCACACACGCAGCCAGTCGGTGATGAAATCTGGAATTCAGCGCGTTGTGATGCATGATTTGTTTAAAACCGCATGAATGAACCCTGGCTGGAGTATAATCAATTAATGTATCACAAAATAACGTTATAGACTTTTCTAAATCTTCTAATCCAAAGCCTTGACACTTAACCTAAGACTTTTTAGATTGCTGAGTGCCTTTACAAAAGGGGAAAGTACTTGAAACAAATGAAAAATATTCGTCCTTACCAAGTACGGCTACGTCCGCGAACTAACTTTCTCCCCCAGACTCCGTTCCTTCTGTATCCTTGATGTGCGGTCAAACAAGGTAAGAAATCTCGCCAATAATTCCAGAAAGATTTTTTTTCACTGACTCTTCTCTTATTACATATTATGTATTAGATACATGTAACTGATTCATTCCCATAAAGCTGTAAAGCTGAGTTTGGTAACAGTCCATATGTTCAGTCCACTTACAAAAACTTAAATTAAAAACATGCGTCAACATGTTCACGTCGCTTCCGGTCTGCTTTTCCCTTCTGTCACAAAAAAGTATAACACTGACAACCGAAACTTGTCAGGAAACCCAACCAGTAGCAGATTGATTACACAAGCCTACTTTTCAATGTAATCACGCAATGTCGTGCTTCAAAGAGCCTACTAATGCTACTTAAGATTAAGAAACAATTTAAAAACTATGAACAATACACTTTTAATTAAATCGCACTTCTACAACTCCTGATTTTTATAGTATGTAGCAAATTTGGTTTACAATTTTCAACAAGAAGCTACCAACTAATTACTGGAGAAGGGCACTAGACTTTCACAAAGCAGAAACATGCATGACATGATGGAACGATGACTTGAGCTTTAGGCGGAAAATATGAAATTCATCAAAAATGTTATTGTGTTTTACTACAGCTCAACACTGATATCAGCCTTTTGCATGTTGTTTTTTTTGTTTGTTTTCGTTGGTACGTTGAAGGACGCGCTAGTCGATTAATAGTGTTTTAAATCTCTAAGACAAACAGTATTTAGGACGTTTAATCAGTGAATTAGCAACGATGGACTTCCAACATCGAGCAGGTGGAAAAACCGGCTCGGGAGGACAAGCGTCATGGTCGGAAAGTAACAGAGATAGACGGGAAAGACTTCGTCAGTTGGCCCTGGAAACGATTGACTTGAACAAGGATCCATATTTTATGAAAAATCATTTGGGGACTTATGAATGTAAACTTTGTTTGACTTTGCACAACAATGAGGGGTCCTACTTGGCGCATACGCAAGGAAAAAAACATCAAGCCAACTTGGCAAGACGAGCTGCTAAAGAGGCAAAAGATGCTCCTGCACAGGTAATTGTTTTCTAACAGTTAAAATTTTCTAATCCCGTAACGGCTGATTTGCTAAGCTTGTTTTTGCAATAAATTCCAGCCCGCTCCGGAGAAACCCAGAGTTGAGCCGAAACGTTTCGTCAAAATTGGTCGACCTGGATATCGGGTAACCAAGCAACGAGACCCTGAGATGGGTCAGCAATCACTCCTGTTCCAGATAGATTACCCAGAGATTGCTGATGGCATAAACCCACGTCATCGATTTATGTCCGCATATGAGCAGCGCGTTGAACCTCCAGACCGCAAATGGCAGTACATTTTGTTCGCAGCGGAACCATATGAAACTGTTGGTTTCAAGGTACCTAGCCGGGAGGTAGACAAGGTGAGGGAAAGTTTTCTATGGCAAGGAACTCTATGGAAACTGTATCTAGGCTTGACTTACTTTCTTTTTCTATTCATTCGTAGACTGAGACAAAGTTTTGGACGTTTTGGAACAAGGACACGAAGCAATTTTTTCTGCAATGCAGTTTCAAAATGGATCATCATAAACCTGGCCGTGGTATGCCCCCACCGCCACCACCTCCACCAGGCCAGTTTCTCGGAATTCCACCTCCTCCACCACCACAAATGTAACTTCCCTTCCATTGAGTTGATAAATTGGATAATTTTAAATAAATTTGCAATTTCAGTTGATTTTAAATTCAAAGGTTGAGTTGAGAATTTATTCTCTCCTCTTGAAAATTAAAAGGCATTGTCTTGGTCAATGGTGTATTATAATTCAGTCTTTGCTGATTTGTAAGAATCCTTGTCTGGGCTTTCTTCTTTTAATACCTCCCGCCACAGCTCCATTCTAGGCATAATGTTTTCGTTCCAGGTTCCTGTCTCGATGGCAATTTCGTAAAATTTCACAGGGTTTAAAGTAGTACGATTGATGTTAGTGTAACTATTCCATTGAGCTTTCTCATTTTCATACAGCTTCAAAGGTTTACTGAAAGAAATATTGTTTCAAATATATAAGTTACGTTACTCAGTGGCTAGACAAGAAATAAACTCCAGATTACTAACTTTGTTTTGATAATGTCCGCCCATAATTTCACAAAATTCCTGGAAAATTCAACAATTTGCGCTGGACTTTCCCCACTGTAATCCGGGGCTCCATGGTCTCCCCCAGGAAATAAGTATTGTAGGTCGTCCCCATGAGCAACACCTAACATAGAATTACCATAAGTGATTAGAACAAAATAAACTTTTTACCTTGCCCCTTACAAAATCTTAAAATATCGGTCACTTACCAAAGTCCCCTTCTACTCCATACACTGAATGGACTCCACTGAAATCCCCAGCAAAACGAAACACGAAGGGATACAGCTTTCCGTTATCATGCTTTGAAGCTAGTTCCAAGGAGGAAACCAGTGGCTCTATGAAAAATCGATCATTCAATAGTTCCCGTAGAGAAGTCCACGTGAGCTCGTCGACATTGAAGTGTTCGAAATAAAATTCGCGAATTTTGTCCGAAGCGATGTTTCGTTCATTTTCTTTCAAATGCTGATAACCAAGCAGGAAGGGAGCGTACTTTTCCCAATCATTTTCAAGTGCGTCGGTCAAAGTTTGATTCATAATTACTGCACAGGAAACATTCATGCATGAAAAATTTAATTTTTCTGAATCAACTTTTGTTTTGAAATAGTCCCTTACATGGAATGTCGAACATAGAGGCATCGTCTTCCGTAAACCCTGCTACCCAATTCACCTTGTTATAGTTTCCGGTTTCAAGAATAGTTTTAGGCTGTTCTGTGATGAAGCTATCATCAGAAACCGGCTCAGCTACTGGCCCAAACAGGCAAAGTGGATACGAGTGGAATTCCTTAAAATTTCGTCATTTTTAACATTTCATTCTCAAGTATAACATGTTACTGTTCAGCCATATGCCAATTGTAATAAGATTTCTAGCTACTAACACGTAAACGTAGTTGAGCTTCAGATATTTCTTTGGCCGATTTAGTGTTTAAACAGAAGACAGTGTCTTCTGTAGATATTCCGTTTTTCTTGTTTGCAATCGGACATCCCAATCGAGCAGCAAGTCTTTCTGCTTTCTCCCTTGGACTGTTGTCAAAAGCCCAAAACGCTGTTGCGGAGCCGGAGTGCGAAATGACATTTCGGAAAAGGCCTTCTCGCGTAATTTAAATTTAGAATTTAGTCGTGTTCAATCCCCGTTTCAATGAAATGCAAACATACAATATCATCTTAACTTACCTGAACTTTGTTTCGAAAGCATTTGTAACTGAGCAGACGCAGCTCCAGCGCTAAACCCAGCAACTGTAACTTTTTCTGGGTCCCCTCCAAACAAGGCAATGTTCTGGTTCACCCATTTCAACGCTAGTAGCTGATCTTTCAAGCCTACATTACCATCAACCGTGTCATCCCCAAAGTACAGGAAACCTGTCATTATAATCGCAATATGGTTAAGGGTGTCTTTACCATGGTTTAAACCGTTGAAAGAAAATTAGCATAATATCATTACCCAATGGTCCTAATCTGTAGTTGATTGTAACAAGAATAACGTTCTCGTCCACCAGATATTTTCCGTCAAAGCCATTGCTGGATCCAGTCAGGTAACAACCTCCGTGTATCCATACCAAAACGGATAATTTCGCGTCAACATTGAGCTATTTACAAAATTATCGGATATATGAATGATACCGTAGGTTTAACTTCCTTTGATGTGGCGTAACATAGTTTATCAAATTATGTTTTCTTATACCGTTGGAGTGTATATATTCAAATATAAGCACATCTCTTCTCCCTTAAACTCAGTGTCCAACAGAAGGCATGAATCCATTTGGGCACAAACGCTGCCAAGTTCCTTAGCTGGTCGGATACCATCCCAACGGGCGAATTTACTTGCCGCCTGCCGGGGATATAAATTGAATTATTGTGCTTGAAAAATGTAATCGTGACCATTTTCCTCTTTTCATAAAAATGAACCTTAAATCGCCCTGGAAACTCTGCATAAGGAATTCCACGAAATGTATAATAAGAGAGGTTATTCCTTGATTGTTGGATCAGGCCTTCCAACGACCCTTGTTTTGTTTCGACCACAGGGGGGCTCGCTTCTACCCCTTGAATTTTACCTAATGAAAAACATATTAAAACAGCACAGAGAAGCCCTTTAAAATGCATTTTTAAACAAATTCTACAAACGAAGTATGGAAGGACAAATCCCAAAATATGGAAATACACAATTTATAATTGTTATAATGGCTACACATTGTACATCTCTCCTCACATTTGATTTACCAAGTCGATTTTAATTTACCTAACTATACATCGATGTAGATGTTATATCATGTGCAAGAAACTTATCTTTAGGTAGCATGGATTATCATCAAGAGCCAGCCAATGGACTCCAAGGCTCCAATGTGTAACTTCCAATGCGTTATAATTATAATCCAAAGCACGCTCTCTTACACAAATCTCCTTTTTGTAGTAGAGTAAGGAGGAATGTTCACGAGTGTGTAGCACAAGTTGTTTGATTTAAATCTCCATGGTAAACGATCGTCATTTGATCCAGAAATGTCTTGATGAAACTTGTAGCTACAATGTACATCATTATTCATTGGTTATAGTGTTATAAACACGAAATACGGATTCTCAATGTTTATGAATCATCATCAAATCACAGTCTCTTATTTCCCGCATTTATAAGCTATGCGGAAGGTAACTTTCGGACCGGTTAAATGTAAATGCCTTATAACAATTAATATTTTTATAGGACATTTTCGGGCATTGGATCATTCATTTGGTTTATGAAATATCTGTCCCTAAATTCTTACTTTTACATACTGTTTGCTTTAAAATGATTCTTGTTTGTGTTGCAAACGCTTCATAACAATGGCCTTTCTTAGTTTCTAAGAACTTTGGCGTGAAAAGGTGAAATTATGATAACCGATGGAAGTAATTGATTATTATGAATGAGGTCTAATGACAATTGATACAAAAGTGCAAAGTTAGGGACAAATACGAATCCTTTTTTGCATGACGCGAAGAGGAGTACGCGTGCGTGAAAGCAGAGTAAAACCAGATGACGGGTAAATATCTGCACATGTGTTTTCTCAATGTGCTGCTGCATGCTGGTGCTGGTTGCTGCTCTGTTGTTAAATATTTAGAACGTGCAAAATTTTACTAATTTCAAGTCGCACCAAGATCGCGCATAGTTGATAGTTTTTGCAAGGGAAAAAAAGGTTTTAAACCTTAAACTCTCTGGTTTTCCATAACAACTGTCGGCTGTCGGAGTTAAAGGTTGCAAACGTGAACAGTCAAGTGAGTTAAAATGGGAAATCCAAAATTGCAAAAAGAGCTCGACGATTTACGTGACAAGGTTCAAGTCAAGGTGCCTAGCATCAGTAAAGTAATGACATGGAGTCAAGAGTACGTTAAAGTTGAGATAAGGTAAATTTGATATCCACTATATATGCCAGATTTATGTACACAAAATTGCCTAATAATACCATAGCGCAAAGGCTAATTGTTACCTGGAACTGTTCTGTTCAACAGTATTACCAAATTTCGGACGCTTATCATGACGCTTCGCTTTCCAGAAGAATATCCGAGGAAAAATATTTTAGTCGAGCTAACGTCTAAAACTCTGGGACATAATTTGCTAACTGGACTGGCAACTCAGTGTGAGGATGACTGCAAGAACTGCCTTGGTATTGTATTGTAATTATTCTGGTCTTTTATGAAGTAATATAGATTTGGGAAACTAAAGCTAATATCTTCTTCGCATTATGCGTTAGGTGAACCTCAAATATTACGCGGAATACTTAAAGTGTCAAAGTTCTTGGAAGAAAAACCTTTGTGCTGCTGCGCAGACGAAATCTCTAGCATAAAGCGCGATTTACTCAAGAGTGATGATGGCATTAATTTGAAACAAAAGCAGTCGACAGTTAACGTTATAGCTCGAAAAGGGAACTATTTTTACGACGTAGTCTTCCATGTACCAGAAGACTATCCGGAAGTTCAAATCGGGTATGAAAATACAACTCAAATTGACTTAACTTGGACATATTCCACATTTCGTTATTTTTTCATATTTCAGGATAGAAACAATCGAGACAAATTACCCGGCAGCATTTCAGAAATATTTTCAAGCCCAAATGGTTGAAATTGCTCGTCGATGCGTTGAGCCTCCGTTGAACAAGAAAAAATCAGCTCAACCTTTTGAAAAGAAGCCATCGCTGTACCCAGTCGTCAAATTTCTTGTTCAAGCAGTTCATCGATACGTCAGTGAAATTTGTTGCGGTTGTGGTGTCCAAGCATTCCCCGATGTAAGTATTATTTAAGGTCTTTCATTCTTATGCACTTTGTCAAAGGCCTGGTAGTTTAGCTTACTGCTTTTACATTGATTATTCAGGACCCTGCAAACGTAGTCAATGAAGGAAAAAGCAAAGGCCACGTGGAAAGGCTCTACTGCAATCATGTTTTCCATTTGAAGTGTCTGGTTAAGTACATGAAAACACCACCATTTCAAGGTACTGGATTTACATGTTTCTAGTCTAATTAAGTTAATATGTTACACGGTTTATTTCGGATTAAATGTTTGATAAGGTGGAAAGAAATGTCCGACATGCCAGGAAAGAATCTTCCATGAAAAGTACAAAGTTCCACCTGAACTTGAAGAAGCTCGTTGGGCACAAAAACAAGCCCGTCAACGGGAACTGGAGGAAGTGACCGATTTCTTCAGTTGACTTCAAGCGGATGGACTAGGTCAAGTTTATAAAGTCTTCGTTTCACTACTCAGGATCATACTTTATGAATGAAATGTTTGTGCAAGATACTCGTTAGTCTCGATTTCGATATGTGACAAGATCTTTTATGTATTTATCTAATTCGTAAGACGAAGTAATTACGCAAATAATTAAAATTGATCTAATTCGTAAGATGAAGTAATTACGCGAATAATTTCTCCAAAAGCATAGAATAAATAAGTCCAAAATCTGGCTATGAGTTCTCCAGTCTACATCTCCCGATCCAAGGTTACTCATCCAGATAATTTCCTAAATAATTTTGTTTGTCATCTATAAATTATTCGAATTGATTCGAAATCGACTTTTTATAAAATACACAGACAGTAAAACAAACAAAAAAAGTCGGGGCAAGCATAGTTTTTATGAAAAATACAGAAATATCTGGCTGGACTCTATACCGTCTATCATCACATGCATGCTGTCGAGTTCAGGAGACTCATTTTATGAAGACCTCCATAAATGTGCATGTAATGCTTTACTTCTCCGTTTCACCTGAAACCGTTTTTAATGGACACCCCACTTGTCTTCAGGAAGAGTAGATCTGGCTGTTGGCTCAAATATTCTCGTCCTCATGGTTGGCGATTCAGCGACAACAGTTGTTTCCTATTCTTATGGGATCTCATTCAACAAACTTGACAGACGAGGACTTGTGCTGTCCAGTTTGTAAAAAAGCTTTGTCTACTCCGACCGTATCTATCAAACCAAAGTATCTAAAAACTGGGCGCGCCGGGAAAAACAATTGTCGCAACTTACAACTTCCAAGCATTCACCCTCCACAACGAGACCGTACTAAGAAGAAGATGGCTATTGGAAAGTCAGCAGACAACGAAGAAATTGTGATTGCACAATGTGGTCACCTCTATCATAAGTTTTGCTTGAGGCATTATTGCTTTCTAGTTAGGGAGTAAGTAAAGCTCACCATCACCTCCAAGAAAACGTTTGAAAAATACTTTCAACTTATCCTTTCTATAAAACCTGCAGGGGGAGGTCGAATCCTTCGCAAAGAATTTCCTGTCCATCTTGTTACCGAATTATATCTATGTCCTCACAAGCAATAGACTATAAAGCTCATTTCCACAAAGTGGCACACCGAGACCGGGACCATGATAAAGTAAGCATAATGAACAACGAGCTAAACAGCCAGCTTGCTATAGTTAAGAAACGATTGCAATCAGTCCAACTGCAGATAGAGGAAGGAAATACTAATTTCGACCTCTACAGGTGTTAATACATTATCTAATATACAAACGATACATACCAGATTCCCAAAAGTGAAACAAATAAAATTGTATCACCTTTGTTTGATAGGGCACATTGGAAAAAGTTTAAGAAAGAGCTGAAGGGGATGAAGTCGAAAAAAAATGAATTAGAAGGCTTGTATTCCGAGGTGGAGCGCTCCGAGCAAATGCTAAGATGCATGCAAAATCAACAGCTCAAAATCGTCAGAAAATTCATGTAGACAAATTTTCTACCATCATCTTCATCTCTAAACTGTCAGTTTCTAAAATGCAATTTTACATTTTACTAGAAAGAAAGTAAAGGAAAAGTCACCATCAGACTTCATTCATTTTCCTAGAAGACTAGCTCCGTACTTGGACTTGATAGAGGAGGATGATCGACTTGTACGAGATCTTGGTGAAATCATCGCTCCAATTCACCTAAACCATCTGAAAAGCGATCGCCAAAGCTTACTTAGAGGTTTAATTAAAACTGGTAAGCCCAAGATCTAAGATTTCTCCGAGTATTGGAAATAGACTAGGACTTTCCCTGTTTTTACCCATGCATCGGTTTAGTTCAGCAGAAACTTGAACCAGACAACGGAAGCATAGAGGCGATTACCGCGGATGAAAATGCTTCGAAGAGAAAAAACAAACAAGCCGTTTTTGCAAAGGGTCGGAAATCCTCCATGTCATTTTTTAGCACTGCCAGCCATACCAAAAACTGGATTCAACACATCCCCGAGTCGGTCAATCAACCGCCCCATCCTGGACTCGACAAAGGTGAAACGAAGCCAGTATCATTCAAGCAAACCAAGAAACGAATGATAATTGCTGAAAGTGTGCCTGAGGAGTCAAACACAGATATTCAAATTTTGTACATGCCAAAAAAGGATACGGAACCAGAACCCGAGCTAACCAGTGATGTCGCTAATGCTGAAACATTTGCAAGTATTCCAACAAGAAAATGTCACAGTACAGCTGCTGTCCTAGTAAAGGCGAAGAAACAAGCTTGTCACTTGAACAAAGGGTTGAGTAAGACCCATCGATTAAATAAAACCAGTGGACTTTCACTAGTGTGGGGTAATATGGTTCCGAAAGGCGACAAGGGTGTCAGCGAAAAGTATACTTGTACAACTCCGTCAGTTAAAAAGTCAGTGGAGCTTTTGAGCTTAGGAGCGCAAATGAAAACTAGAAAAACGCCTTCGCACATGGCAACCCAACCAAATTCCGGTGGGGATTATGAAGGAAAGCGGATGTTGCAAAAGTCGTCGTTACTTAAGTTGATATATGATGCACTGGATAACGACAGGAAAGCTAGAAAAGTGACGTGTCAAGACCCTTCTACAGATAAGGATAAGTGCCCGGATTCGAAAGCAAATGTAGTGACGGTTGGTGAAAACATAGGAATTCCTTTTCCGCCACTTCCACCTCAATTGTTCGAATTAGATGGACATGGAATCGCAAGACCCCAAAGTGCAGGGTTTCGTCAGCCATCATTTTTAACTACAGTAAATCCAGTCGAGAAATTTTCACTCTTTGCCTCACTGAAACCTGATATTGAAAATCAGCTAACCGATCTTTCACCGGAAGAAACGGATTTACTAATATCTGAATACGAAACACACCATAATTCCCTCGTAACGTCTAGTCCCCTTCATAGAGTCCCATTGTTTCATGGTACTCCAGCTAGATTCAATTTTACTAAAGGTCAACCTCGTTTAGAATTTCCTCATGAGTCCCATGCAATGCCGATCTACCTCAGAAAATGGCAAGAACAACTTGCGACAAGAAAGGTGGTAAAAGCGTGTAGCAAGCAGTTTGACAACGCGTCACCTTTAAATCGCTTGATTATATCTCCAAGACGCCAGCGTCGTAAAACAGGCGTCAGTCCTAAGACTAGGATTACGCTTCCGCCAATTTCAATGTTCCCATCAAAAAGGCCGTCCACTGAGTTAGATTACGAAAATGCGAACGGACTGAATCACATGGAAGGTCCCGACTTGGAAAAACTCCCAGGCTTTTTAAAGGATATTTGATGGATTCAATGTAAAGTATACTTTGCCCATAAAACACGTGTAAAATAAAATACAGCTAACTTTTTCATTTAAGTTTCTAAAAGCCGTCTTTACATAAACATGAACATGAATCAACTGTAGCGATTTTATCTTTTTGAAAATATTGTGCTAAAGACGATTCGTACGAAAATGTGCTCTCATGCACAATATAAAACTGTCCTTTTATTGTGCAGCGACTTGGTATTTTCCAACAACTTTCTAATGTCAAAAAGTGCATTATGCAGCTTAAATTTCTCAGTAATACTAATTGAAAGAATTTAAACTTCCTTGTTGTTATTTTTTACACACGTTTTTCAAGAATTGACTGAATATAAATAGTGTAGTGTGCCATTAATAGGTACAAAACTTGTTTTGCTCAAGCCTAACATGTCAGTTGCGTTGAGATATTGACATGATGACACACTCGACAATATAATCGAGTTGTTTTGTCAGTGGCCCAACTAGATTAGTCTGTTCGTCTGACTAACAAGAACAGTACCCGTCTTCTCGGATAGAGACATGAACAAGACTTTACGAGAAAGTTACATATTTTGTGACTACTTCTACTCTAGTTTTGTACTTAAACTTGTATTATAAATTATAAATTTCCTTTTACGTGTCTCTTTATATGTAAACAACTGACGTCTGCCAAGTAGACTACGTTTTTGAAAGTTTCCGAACAATAAAAAATTGGTTTTGGTTCTGATTAGTAAAGAAACAGTACTTTCACAATCCAATCCAAATGGATCCTTACATAAAGAAAACAATTATTTATTTTTAAATGCGCGAGCTTACATACATAAGAAATGCTTACATATTAATCATTTATTAGACTTGAGCATTCTTTCCTGTATGAAACATTCTAATGAAACAGATAGAAATAATATGTTTTTATCTTCACGCGTGATAACAAAAATGTACGGAGTTTTTTGTTACCTTACAAAACGAATCATTTCACTCGGCAATCAGCATCCAAGACGGGCGTGTGCTAATCTTTGAAAAGAGGTTCAATCACCCTACCTAGTCCGGAGAAGATGAAGAAGCTAAGGCGTTGATCTTGCCGAAAACTGGACACACAGGATTTTTTTTTTCATGAAAATTAGATTTCACGATTTCAGCTGAACAATTCAATTTAGCAGCAACATTTTTTGGCATTCATACATTTACTCTTTGTTTTGAAAAAAGAGCTCGTGAAAGGAAGTTGTACAAGAGCTGTGTGCTTGTACCTGATAAGGTTTAGGATAAGCGTGTATTTCAAAACAAAAAGAACGCAGCAAAATGAGAAAGAGCATCGCCTTTTTTGTTGCTACCATGAATAAACCATGATTTGGGCCAATTCAACTGAGACTTTTACGGTGGTACCTTCCATGTCATGTCGTATTGAATGTGAAGTTTAATAACATAAGATATTTCACTAAAATCCTTTCTTTTTCCCTACCGGCAAAATAGATGCTTTGATAAAAATATTGTTAACATGATACTCATGATGTTCAGCCACGATCCACAATTACACATCTTCGTGTAATGAGCAGCTTTGCCATTTTTCACATTAGTCTTCACGAGCCAACGCATCGAATAAGAGGCTCTTTGATTTGACCAGAAACATATCTGTGGACCACTACTTTTTGTTTCCTCCACATACATATTTTCAACAAAAAAATACGCCATAAAAGCATTGGAGTAAACATGAGGTTTGCAATCGCAACGGCATTTGCTATAATAGCATCAACAGTTGCACTAGAATATCCACCCGTTAAAAGGGATGAAAGCGTTGAAGATGAATTTTACGGAACAAAGGTAAACTCAAGAACATTTCACGGAAACGACGTGTTCCAACTACGACTTGCTTTCAAAACCCCAAATTATTATTTGAATTAAGGTGAAAGATCCATACCGTTGGTTGGAGAAGCCAAACTCGAACGATGTCGCAGAGTTTGTGGACGCTCAGAATGACTTGACTTTCAGTTACCTAACTGAATTGCCCCGATCGTCAACAAATTCGGGAGAGACTGACTGAAGTGTGGAGGTATCCGAAATATGGCAAGCCTGAAAAGAGAGGATCGAGATACTTTTACCATTCACAGCAAAGTGGAAAGTAAGGGAAAAAAACGAATCATGAATATGTTTAATGGTTGACTAAGAAGTATCATATAGTGTCTACATGTTATAGGGAGGTTTTGCATGTTCAAGATGCACAAGGGACACCTCCCAGAGCCATTCTCGACTCTGAAGAGTCAGGAGCTTTAATATTCCCACACTTAGGAGTAAGCGGAAATGGAGAAGTTCTGGTATATAGGGAACTTATCAAAAGGAAAAATTCACCACCAAGGATTACTGGAAATTTAAGAGTTAAAAATGTCAGCAATGACAATCTTCTTCCTGATTTGATTGAAGACATCCGCTACACTCAAATTGCATGGACAAAGGGCAATGAAGGATTTTTCTATTTCAGCCATGTAAGTTGATGAACGATATTTTTTGCGTAATGTTCCGTGTGTGAGTTGTTTAAGGTTCCATATTGAAACTTACTACAGCGGAAAGTAGAAGAACCGCCAACAGACGAAGATGCACCAATTCTTTACATCTATTTCCACCGTCTTGGCACTTCTCAATCGAAAGATGTTCTTGTATTCGACTACTCAAAAATTCACAAGGAGCCTTACTCGAGTCGCTGGTAAGGAATGGTAAGGAGCTAAAATGATTATATTTAAAAAATAGACCCGAACATTTCCCATAGTTGTGTTGAATTGGCAGGTCTCTTGACATGGAAGCAACTGATGATGGCCGTTATTTAATGCTAAGAACTAAACGATACGATGAAAGAGAAGCAAGAAGTCCAAACGCGACATTTGCTGGTGACTTGCAGAAGTTTGAAAGTGATGGGTTTACAGGGAAATTAGTGTTCAGACCTATTATACCGTCAGGGTCCTCCGCACTGGTAGCCAACGATTATAAATTATAAGTGAAACATACTATATGACATATTGCGAATAATGACAAATGATTCCGGTTTACAGCGTTATGTCACAAACATTGGAAATCTTTTTTACTTCCGGTCCCGCAGTGGTGCCCCGAATTATAGGTTTATTGAGGTTAATGTTGAAGATAGGAGTGAAAACAGGGAGAGAGTTGTGGTTGGCGAGAATCCTAATTATGTATTACAAACCGCATCAGCAGTAGGAAAGTGAGATTTTTTATCTTTCAATGTTCATTTCCTAGATATATCTTTAAATGCACGCTGTTATCTTTGACGTTTAGCAATTTGGTTGTTTTGGGGTACACTTCGGACGCATCTGGCGCTTACGCTGAACTGAGAGATATTAAAAACGGATCCCTCGTCCGAATTTTCCCCCTGCGATTTGGAGAGCTACTTAGTTTTTCAAGTAGATTAGGAGATCCAGAAATTGTATTTCGATCACAAACTCTGGAAGGATTACCAACGCTGTCAACCTATGACACGAGTGCTGAAAAGCCTCAGATGAAGGTAGCCTGTTTTTTTAAAGGTCAAACTGGTCTGATTGGCTAAACAAATTTTGAAATTTTACCCGGATTTTGCAGCCTTTAGTTGAACTGTCCCCACTTACAAGTTACAACCCATCTGAATTCACGTCCACAAAGCTTACTTTCCCCACTGCAAGTGGTGGCTCTGAGGAAATGGTCATTATGCACCGTAAGGATTTACAAATGGACGGATCAGCATTTGCCTTCCTAGTTGAACGCGAATTCGACCTCGACTTATACTTCCGTTTCTACTTTTCGTACATGAAGGACTATAATGCAATTATTGCCCTTCCCAATCTTAGGGAACCTGAGTAAGAAATTTCAGTAATAATTTCTTCAAAATAAACTGTAGACACGAAATTAATGCTTTTCTGAAACTGAACTAAATAGAGGCCCATACAAGGACTCTGGTCTAGAGGACTACATATCTGCCGCAAAATATTTGGTCCAAAGTGGATACACCTCTCCTTCAAAACTTATTACTCGTGGTACTGAAATTTTTGGTCTGTTTGCATCAGCCGCAATCAACAGAAATCCCGAGTTATTTGGAGCAGTCGTTCCATACATGGTGTAAGTTTTTTCCGAATATGTCAATACCGAATATTTCCAGTACCTAATGCGATACAACACAGGCAACTTAATGCTTTTTTATGTTGATGTTTCGAATAGTGGGTTTGATATGGTTCGCTTCCCAACTTTCTCCAACTGGTCAGTAGCATCCGCTCCCTCGGATCCAGAGACATTCCAAAGATTTCTCAGTGTATCTCCATTGCACAATATTCGGACTCCAACCAACGAGTCGATCCAATACCCGGCTATTTTTGTACCCACCCCAGATGATGATTACCCCGTGATCTTTGCATTCAAATACATCGCCGAGCTTCAGTATCAGTTGGGAAGAAGTAGCAGTCAGGTAATTGATTGGATTTTTTTCGGATTCATAGATTGCGTGAGATTTCTATTATTTCCTCTTTTTCACCAGAAAAATCCGTTCCTCATACGTGTTGTAAGTGAACCACAAGAAAGTCTGAGGAACTATGCTCGCTATCACGTAAGTTGTGATTTATATAGATAACCATGAATGATACAGATCAAATTTAATTCTTGTTACAAATCTATTTCCGAGCAGATTGACCGTGAGACAGACATTCGTTGTTTCTTGGGTAAAGCCATTGGTTTGAGGCTTTAATGGGATTCTTGCTGCACGTGGAATCTCCCTTACATTTACTCCACACATTTTATTTACCAACCAAGTATAGTCTGGAAGATTTGGTTCATTGATGATCTGCAGTTTTTATTTATTTTGTTCTACCATTTTAGTAAAATCAAATAGTAAACGTCTTTCAAACTGAATTTGCCATTGCATTTTGTGGGATTTTATTTATTTCATTCGGGAGTTACATTAATCTTTATCAGTTCGGGAGTGGGAGTATCAGTATCACCGAACTCTATGGTCAACCTGCGTGCATTACATGTACTTCCAACTCTCCATGGAAAGAATACAATAGGAAATAAAAAATTATCAGCCCTTGTGAGCTGTGGATAACAATTTCATGAGTGCAGATGAACAAGGACCAACATGAAAGCACAAGACTTACAATAATAATCAAGACGAAAATTGCTCTATCCGCTTGAAACACCTGAAGCATAAGTGGACTAGTCCATTTGCATTGACTTGCAAACTTGCAATATGGACAACGAAGAAGCAAGCATAACTCCGACTGATCAAGATCCTGACGAGGTTCCACCGGCTAAAAGCATTCAAGCCGGTACAACTGATGATGACATTCTTCGAGAGGGTTAGTGTTACAAATAAAGAATAATGTTGCCAGTAATCAAGCGCCGTAAAATGTAATATATTGTTTTGCAATGCTTTTTTGTACATGTTTGCACTTTATAGCATGGGAATCCCAGAATCCTTTTGTTTATCCAGACGTACGAAGGAATGAGTCCTATGTCGACACATATCTTGACACAAAGGTACGCGAAATTATGAACATGACATGAAAAATTTTTTCAACCGTATCAACTCATAACATTTTCACTCAACACACCTTGTGGTTAGGTAATTGATGCATACCGATGGTTAGAAAACCCAGATTCGGAGGAAACCCAGGTTTTTGTAGACGAGCAGAATAGTTTAACGGAAAACTATTTGAAGAAAGCTTCATGTAGCGACCCCATTCGTGCAAAGCTAACGGAAATGTGGGACTACAAAAAAACAGAATGCCCGCGTAAATTTGGAGCACGATATTTTTATCAGGCTAATGTCGGATTACATAATCAGCCGTAAGCGTTATAGAAGTCTGTGCGACATCCATCTCCTGAAAAATGAAATGGCGTTTACCCTGAATGCCCTTTCTCTTGTTAGCACTCTTTACGTAAAGGACAGCTTGAAGGATAACCCTAGAATACTTGTTGAGCCAAATGACCTTTCTTTAGATGGTTTCATATCAATCACAACTTATTCAGTGTCCCCTAATGGTGATTATATTGCATATGGACTCTCCGAGTTTGGGTCTGATTGGAATTCAATCTACATCAAAAATGTGGCGTCTGGACAAAACTACCTCGAAGTTTTGAACTTTTCAAAGCTAACCACTATTACATGGACGGGCGACAATCGTGGATTCTTCTATCAAGTACTTTTATAGCTTGTTTCTTCTGATAATCGCGTACAATCAAAATTTTTGAATCTATATCATTATGACCATTTATTTTTTAGCGTTACCCGAAACCAAAGTCGGGTAGAATGAATGGAACAGATTACAGTCTGAATTTGAAGCAAAAAATATACTACCATCGTATTGGAACCCGTCAAGATGACGATGTGCTTCTTTTAGAATTTCCAGAAAATCCTACCTGGGTTATGTTAGTATCTCTTCATCCTTCCAGATTTGGTCTTTTGGAGTGACTCATGTATAATTTTTGTCACACAGGACAACTACTTTAAGCCTGGATGGAAGATATTTACTGATCAACGCTGGCGAAGTTGTAAATGAGCACTTAATTTTCTCCAAGGACATAGGCTGGAAAGGGGCTATCACTAGAGATGTTCCCCATGTTCAGATTTTTGAGGAAACTGGGGATCACAGAGTAAATGAATAACATTTAATCACATCGGTATTTTGATACATCTAACTCAATATTTGCTCAGTGAATCTTTTCTTTTTTAGTATCTTGCAAATAACGATACCGTCTTTTACTTTCTTACGAATCTTGGTGCATCCAATTTTCATGTTGTTTCCTTCGATTTACTAAGATCAAAGGCTCAAGAAGAGTGGACTGTTATTGTTGAAGAAAGTCCAACTGCAATTATTATTTGGGGACTGGCAGTTTCGGGGTGAATCTTAGCGAAATAATGCTTGCATCTTTAAATGATTTACAATCATTACTCACAGTATAAACATAATCAAATTCTTAGGGACAAACTAGCTTTGTGCTACAATGAGCACTTGGATATGCGGATTGAAATACACGGCTTGGCTGAGGGAGAGTTGATTAAAACAATCGTCTTCGATGACAGTATTTCGACGTGGGATTACTTTGGCCGTAGGGACTTGCATGAAATGTTTGTTAGGTCGGACTCATACCTTCACCCCGGTGCTTTGTATAGGCTAACATTCGAACCAGACAACTATGTCGAAAGCCATGTACAAGAATTTATTTCCTTACCGTGATTGGTCTATGTCAAAATGTTCAATAATATTCAATTTCTTACTTTTCTTTGTTTAGATATACGAGAAAATTGAAATTCCATACTTTAACTCAGAAAATTTCAAAACCGAACTGGTGTTTTATTCGAATGATGATGGTACTAATTTGCCAATGACGCTTCTTTACAAAAATGTACGGTTAGATATTTTACATGGCTTCCGCAGACAAACACAGTTAAAAGTCAAATCATGATTTAACTCTGACTTGACTTTTAGTCTCTATTCATTGACGGATCAGCGCCATGCCTGTTATATGCCGATGGGGGTTTCGGGAAGAGCTTGCTTCCAGAGTTTAACGTGTTGTTTGTTCTTTTTGCCCAAAATCTGAATGGAATCGTGGCAATTGCAAATATTCGAGGTGGAGGAGAATACGGCTCTACGTGGTGGGAAGACGGGAGAGGTGCTAGAAAGTCAAATGCTATTGAAGATTACGTTGCAGCGGCAAATTTTTTGATTAACAACAAGTACACAAAAGCTTCCAAATTAACGGGGTTTGGTATGTCGAACGGTGCTACGGTTATCGCTTCAGCAATCAACCGTCATCCGGAATTCTTTGGCTCTGCTGTTTTAGATTCTGGGTAAATATCATTAAAATATTTCAGTTTTGCATACAAATGAAAAAATGCATGCATTACAAAAATCATATTTAATGTACATATACATTCATTAAACAAGCATTAATTTTTACGCGTCAATATATATGTATGTTTCATAGAGTAATGGACATTTTGCGATTTCGAAATTTCACTTTGGGTCATTTGTGGGTAACAGAATACGGCAATATTGATGAAGAAGAGGATTTGAAACAGATTTTGGGCTACTCTCCTCTTCACAATGTAAGAGCACCAGCGACTAATGCTCCGCAATATCCGGCTGTTTTAGCACTTGTTGCAGATCACGATGATAGGTACGAAAGCTCTGACATTCATCTAATTTTACCTGGGAATATAATAGACAAGTGAATGACTGACTACTACGCTCATTTATGTATGAGTGTCCCATACAACATTAAAACAGCATTTCCGTTAATCGTTTTTGCTACCCTGCTCTCGAGCTATATAACTTTTTACTATATGGGCATTGTAGAATCGCGCCATTCCACTCGTACAAGTACATCGCTGAGTTGCAGAACACTGTTGGGCAGACCATGAACCAGGTAATCCTAACTATTTTGTAAAAACATGAACGTAATATATGTATCATTAGGCTGACCATTAAAAGTGATGTTTCATCAAAAAATACATGCTACAACTATTCTCTTCTCTCTTACAATTGTCTAATACAGACCAGTCCATTTCTACTTCGAGTCTGCCAAAATATTGGTCACAGGAAGGCTACCCCGTCATCCAAAGCAGTGAGTTTAATTGAGATCAATTCAATAGACAAAATTAGAGATTTGGGGCGATGACAATCATGTTTCTATTTCTGTATAAATTTTAGATTGAAAAAGCCACTGACGTACTTTGCTTCTTGGAAAATACAATGGGATATGAATTCAGTTTCTGACTTTGGATTTGATGACGACTTTTGCCACCTCACTAACTCTTGAAAATTCGTAGTTTACCAATATGCCAAAATCATTTACTGAATCTGAAGAAAGTAAATATGCTTACTGAATACTGCAAAATAAACCATAAGTTTACCAAAGCTGAATTTTTAACAAGTATGAAACTTCATAAGTTTTTATGGCTCGCTTAGCAAGTAAATTGATTCCGAATGGTTACCATCCGAATTTTCCTGCATTGTCATCACCACACTTGACAGCGGCTCATCCTTTATGATTTACCATCATATTGACGTGTGTGTTCCAAATAATAATATGCAAGCTGTCCATGTTTACCTGTTCACAAAGCCTGTCTTAATCTTAGCATGTCTTCTTACGAGCGTATCTTCGAGACAAAGACGAACCCAGCGTGTGGTTAATCCATACTCACTCTATTATTATACTCAAACTCAAATGCACTGGCATTTTTTACTTTCAAGATCGGTCAGTTTTTGGGATTATTGCAAGAAGCTGTGAGCAGTGGCCATGAAGGAGAGAAAAAACTGGCAGATGTAACCAAAAATATGTACATGTTTATTTTCAGCACTTTCGGCCGGGTACAAAGTTTATGCACTCGAATGTGAACGACTGTTTTATATCAGCCTACTACTGGTTAATCTTTGTTAAGTTTTATGTTTTTCTGGTTTGCTTCTTGTTTTTGATGAACATAGGTATGTAATATGTATCTCGTTAAAACTCTTACGAAACAATGATAGACATTGTTAGTTGATCTTAAGATTGGAGTCGTTTCAATAATTTTTCGTATACATAGGCATAATCCGAAAAAGCGCTTCAATAAGCTTCCCGACCAGTTTCTTGTGATCAACACTTCAATTTGAAAATGAAAAAATACCGTTCATTGAAGGAAGATCGTGTTACACGCTCCGCAGTAATCAAACTAGTTCCCTCATCTGCTCAATCTAACAATTTTCTTGTCTTAAAAGCTATAAAGTTGCTGAAGGTTTTATGCTTAATTTTGGAACATGCAATTTTGTGAAGAAGAACGTGACAATAATCCATTCTTGAAATGAAAGGTCAATAAGTTTCCTTCACTTAAATCAACCCCAAAACAGCTTTTAAACACTTTGATAGCATACAATGACCAGATATTCAAATGTTTCAGTGGTCGTGGTCCGTAAACGCACGTATATAAAGAGCAAGCACAAGCTTAGTAGTTACGTTTTTTATCTATTTTCGTTGCATTCTTTAATGAGTACTAAAATAAAGCAACATAGTACCTGTACGAGTACTAAACGGAAGGTAGCACTAGGAGTCGAGCTTTGTTTAGTTGTGGACAGAGAGCTTCACTGTTAGGTGCAGCTTAGAGTGTTTCTGCAACAAAATATTACCTGCAATAGACATAAATCGAAGGAAGGAAAATGCATTGCATTTGTAAGGTTACAGTTTTTCTAGTCCTATTACATGGGGCTCTAAGTGAAGAGGAACTAAAGTATCCCTCCGTACGTAGGGATGACTCTGTGATGGATGTGTACCACGGTACTAAGGTGCTTGCCACGACTTGTCTTTTTAGACCCCTTGAAAGCGTTACACATTTTGAACACCTAATATCGTTTTTAACTTTATTTAGGTTTCTGATCCGTACAGATGGCTGGAAGATCCGGACTCGAAAGAGACAAATGAGTTTATAAAAGCGCAAAATAATCTTACATTCAAATACCTCGAGGATGCACCTTACCGTGTTGAAATCCGAGAGAGGTTAACCAAGATGTGGAACTACCCAAAAGCTGGTATCCCGAAGAAAAGAGGAAGCAAGTACTACCATTTCTACAACTCGGGATTGCAAAACCAATGGTACATATTAATTCTATCATTTCATAGAGACTTTACACAAAGGAACCAAAGGTAAAAACTATAACAGAATTGTTCTGAATCTAGGGTCCTCATGGTGCAAGATACTTTGAAAGATGAGCCAAAAGTATTTTTCGATCCAAATAAATTGAGCGCGGATGGTACGGTTTCTATATCAAGTAGTGCTTTCTCGAAAGACGGAAGCTTGTACGCGTACAGTTTGTCTCAAAGTGGATCAGATTGGGTGACAATTCATATCAAGAATGTATCGACTGGTGAAGATTTAGAAGATGTGCTTCGGCACAGCAAGTTCCCGTCTATTTCATGGACTCACGATAATCTAGGATTTTTTTATTCGGTTCGGGTTTTATAAAAATGTTTTACATCGTTTGTGGCAAAACGATTAACCAAAATAAAATTTTACTGTATAGAGGTATGAAAGTCAAGACAAAAGTAAAAATCAGACCGGAACTGAGACAGATGAGACCGGTCAGGAAAAAATATACTATCACAAAGTTGGTACTAAGCAAGAAGATGATCCTCTCGTACTAGCATTTGATGACAAACCCAAAATGTCTTTGTAAGTATTCTTCTACGACTTGCTTACCAGAAACACAATGCAAAATGATGCCGAAGAATTTCATGAATTTCATTCTTGTTTTCAGGTCCGCCGATCTCTCTGAAGACGGGAAATACTTGGTCATTTGGACTTATGAAGTAATCAACGAAGAATTCATTTACTATGCTACGTTAAAGGAAGCTCTAGAGACTAATTTTAAAACTAAACTGAGAATTAGTACCGATTAACCAGGAGCCGGCGTCTTTCAGCGTGAGTACTACCATTCTCGTAACTTTTACATACCATCTTTCGTTTCCTAAATCCGCGGGTTATATCGTGTGGCCTTTTTTAGTTTGTTACAAACGACGAATCCTTGTTTTATTTCACTACGGATCTGGATGCACCAAATAACAGATTGGTCAGAGTGGACCTGAATAAACCTGACAAAAAATACTGGTCAACAGTACTGCCAGAAGCGAAGGAAGTTCTCGAGTGGGTCACTCCAATAAACAAGTACGAGCTCGTTAAATCCTCTGATTAAGTATGAGTACGACATAAGCTGTATTGTGCAATAATGCTTGACTCTGTTTCTCGGAATGCCCAGGGACATGATGTTCATCTCTTATACAAAAGATGTCAAGAGTACTTTAGAGCTAAGACATTTGGGAAATGGATCATTAATTCAAGAATTTCCTCTTGAAATTGGGTCGATTGCTAGTACAAGTGGAAAACGCGAAGACCATGAGTTTCTCTTCAAGTTGTCCACTTTCACCAGTCCTGGAGTCACTTACAAAATTGATCTCTCCAGCAACGATTATACACCACTGGTACGACACAGCACACTATTAGATGACGGTCTATTGCATCCGAAATGCGAATATGCTTCGTGCGATAGTTCTTAAGCCCTAATTTATGAATCTTGTATGTTTTTAGAAATTCAAGGAAACGATCTTTCCTTTCGATACATCTATTATGAAAGTAGAACAAGTATTTTATAAAAGCAAGGACGGAACTAAAATTCCTATGTACATTCTCTCCAGAAAGGTAATTTGGTCATCTCAAAAGCATTTCATGACATGGAACCTTCTGGATTTTTATGATTACCGTAATTTTTAATATGTCAAGGACTTAGTACGGGATGGTACAGCACCTGCGTACTTGTATTCGTATGGAGGCTTTAGCTCAAGCCAAGAGCCTTCCTTTTCCACGTCTTACTTTGTGTTCGTTAATCACTTCCATGGAGTCGTAGCGATTCCTAGTATTAGGGGTGGAGGGTAAGCCTCACCTACAGGCATGTATAACTTAATATGTTACCAGAAAAAGTAAATCTTTTGCATGAACTCAAAAACAGGGAGTACGGAAAAGGATGGTGGGACAATGGTCGCCTTCTTAAGAAGCAAAATTGCTTTGATGACTTCGCGGCTGCAGGAGAATACCTTATCGAGAACAATTACACGAATCCGTCCAAGTTAACCATCAACGGAGCATCCAACGGTGGCTTATTAGTCGCAGCTACTGTTAATCAAAGACCAGATTTGTTTGGAGCAGCCATTCCCGAAGTGGGGTAACATGAGACTGCTGTATTTGAGTTGCTGATGGAGGTTAATCTATTAAAACGTTAATGAATCTGTTTTTATGAATCAATGATGATTTTAGAGTTATGGATATGCTGAGGTTCCAGAAGTTCACTGTCGGTTTCTATTGGTGCGGGGAATATGGTTGTAGTGAGAACAAAACCCACTTTGACAATCTAATCTCCTATTCGCCATTGCACAATATAAGGATGCCCTTGAATGATTCCGTGCAGTATCCAGCCATGCTCGTAAAGACCGCTGATCATGACGACCGTGTTGTCCCTCTTCATTCTTTCAAGTATATATCGGAACTTCAACACACAATCGGAGAGAATAAGCGACAGGTAGGCGGAATCTGACACGATCATTAGCACTCAGCTTCTGAGAAGGTCATGACTGTCATGAATGGGATACATAATATGTTTTGCTCTCCACAGACAAATCCTCTTTTAATACGCATTGAAGAGAAAGCTGGTCATGGAAGTGGAACGCCGACATCCAAAGTGGTATGCTTGCTTGTTGAACTAGGATCGTGATGATTGCATGCAAGTTCTTTCATTGTTTTTCATCTTGTTTCTTTCCAGATTGATGAAGTTGTCGACGACTATGCATTTCTTGCTCGTGCTTTAAATTTGACCTTTTTTGTTTAATTGTCTCTTTCATTTTTTTGATATTTCATTTAATAAAAATTCATACGAAAATTGTCGCATTTCATCAATGACTTCTTACATGATCTTTGTTCAATTTTGACCAATTGAAGTTATCTGTGTTTAATCACGAATGTTAGAATTTCCGTTCGACAAACTATAAAAGAGACACACAGGCTGCGAGTTTTTATTAATCAGATCTCTGACAGTCAAGAGAAAAGACACATACATTTTATTATCATATTTACACCAAAAAAAAATTTTTACCGCAGAAAGTTAATCATGAATTTCATTCAGCTAAGTATCTTTCTGCTTTTGGCTTTTTCGGCCAGTGTTAATGCTGGAAGTTGTCTGGAGAAAACTCAGTCCTACGCTCAATTCAGCTTCTGCTCGTGATGCCTGTCTAGCTTCGTTGAATCTTACAAGCGCAGACATTCCCGTTGGGAAAGATGCGAAGGAACATGACAAGGTAGATTAGCAATTAAAATCAGCCACCATATTACACAGGCCTAAATAAGTTACTAATACACTTTGCAATCTTAATTCTGCTGTCCCACTAGTGTCTGAGCAAATGTACTTTGGAAAGTTTAGGACTGGTGAGCCACACACTATTAATATTTTACTAGGAATACTTCTTGAGTTACTTTTAACTTTTGATGTCTAATAAATCCAATTTAGTTCATCAACGGGACTCTTCAGGATGCCCTGATTTTGGAGACTTTCAAGAATGAAACTACAACAGAAGTGTTTGAAAAACTTGAAAAAATAGTGGAAAAATGTGTGGAGAAAGCAAACAAGCGTGAGTGTCCCCATAAATGTTATCATTATCATTTCAACTTTCAGCTAGGGTAGTTGTTGATAATTAGTGTTTTAACTGTTAAGCTCACGACAAGAAGGATAAAGATGGAAAAGAAAAGAAGCACAGAGATTTAATGAGTTCAACAGAAGGAACAATGAGAATGCGGCTCCACGTACACAGGAACAAAACTTGTGGCTGTGGGAAAGCTGCAAAATTCGTTTACTGTTTGAAGGAGAAGGACCTTGAGGCAACGGTAAGAAAGACCACCCCTAACATTCCAGTTATTAATTTTAGCCTCTGGAAAATTGTTTGATATGTGTTGTTTTAGTGTTAAAGGGAAGTACCTCCAGTAAAACTCCACACAGTCGTGCACCTTACCGTCTTTCATCTTTCGCACACAGTCATTATCTCAAAATTGTGAACCTCATTTGTCAGCATTAAAACAATTTCTTTACAACAATATTCAAGAAATCTTCTATAGTAGAAGTTGATTTATTTTTCTTTAATCGCATTTCACATATCAGCAAGCAGAAGCTTACTACAGGTATACAGAAACCTATATGGTTTGTGCAATTAAACGCCTGCACGTTTTGACTGCAACCACCCAGTTAATTTAATATCACTCCATGTACTTTGGTACTTAATTCGTAGTATAAACAAAAATTGAGTCAGAAACAAAATATCATGGGACCACACGAAGGAAATATTTTAAAAACTTATGCTAAATTTAAAGATACGTTTTCCAACTTTTCCAGGTTCGTATCATCTCCAGTGCTACTTCCATTGTGTATGTTTTCGTACCAGCTCTCAAAACTCAGTTTGAATTGCATTAAAACCAACAGGTAAGTGATTATATTCGTCACAGCCTAAAGCACAAAAACAAAATTTTGTTATTTCAAGATTTTTGTAGGCAGGTATTCCATGATTGCTACTTATTTTCTCTATTTTGGAAAAGGAAATCTTACAGATGCCAGAAATGTGGTTGAAATAGAGGTTACATTCACTGCCCGCATCTGAGTTGGGAACGCGGATACTTTCTGGAGAAAGAGAATGATTTGCTGCTGGCTCTTCTCATCCAGTTCAGCCAGAGGTATACTATTCAGCACAGGAGCAACCGAACAAGCCTAGAAAAAAGATCGCCGGGACAAAAAGTTTATTGCGGATAGTTGCAGATGAAGCGTTACGCATTAAAAATATAGTGACATGTCATAGTAAACTTTCTCGTACCGCATTCGTCACTAGCTGGCCTGAGATAAGAATTAAGAGAAGGAAAACCGTTGCGCAATAAAGTTGCATGCCCCATACCCCCGTCAATTCCTTCACTTCTAGAGTAGCTGAAATTCCTTCTCTTTGAAGAATAGTTGCGTATGCTCCAACAGTAATTGTGAAACAGCAGGTGCACAAAGTTAAAAGCACCTGTAATCAATAAAGTCTACCTCAGATCTCATCCATAACGGTTTGATTAAGTCATACTCAACCTACCTGAACTCCGAAAAAATCCTCAAAATATTTCACTGTTCCGCAGAGTTGCTCATGCAAAACTCGCATGGAGTCTATTTTCGCGTACAACTTGGCTGACTGTTGTTTCTTTACAACAATTGTCCTCAGCATTTCCGAAATCTTGAGAAAATGCGATCGAATGAGGAGGCATATAAATAGAAAGAGAGTAGATACAATATACGGAATGAGAAGAGTCAACGTGATAATTGTAGTTCCCGAAAGTAGTGCGATACAGCTTTGGTACACGCCAATAGATCGGTGTGAGGTGAGATAGGTGAAAATAAAAAAGCCGAACCCTTCCAGAATGGTAAATAAGCTGACGATATAGCAGCCAATTTTTATTTTCCGTAGATCGTCTGCGGAATCACAAATAGCGTGGAATACTTCGTTCAATGATTTCCATCCCTGGAAAATCAATTTTTTAATAGTTTACAGATTGCCAATAATGGGAAACGGGTAATCTTTTGTTTGCTTCGAGTGAGCCCTCACCTGAGCGAACTTTTGCTTGTAAATCCTTCCGAAAGTTAATAGCGCAGAGGTTTCAAAAACCATTGCAAGGGTTTGAAATGTAAACGCATACAAATCTGTTCCACTGAAAACAGCACTCATACGGTTCTTTATTTCCGTTTTGGCAAACGGCAGAACTGTTAAAAATACCATTATCAAAATAGTATTGACAATGACAGCAGGACTTCTCCAATGAAAAACGAGTTGGCACTCGGACGTGTCGCCTAATGCCCCAATCTTGACATGTTCAAGGGACAGTGGAACTAAGCCGAACGCTTGTGCCAAGGAAAGCATAGGCTTAATTGTGTCACAGAGACAGTGACGAGTCATTTGGGAGGATTGGAAATACAGGATAATTGTAGATTTTTTCTCCTTCTCACTAAGAAAACAACTTAACTCTTGAGGACATAACTCATTGTCTGTTTTTATCAGTGGAAGCTGAGATTTGGACTGTTGGCTTGCCACGCAACTTTTGAATGATCCCATGGAATAGATATCGAGGTTCAATCTCAACGGATCCGATATTTCATTTAAAAGTCGTAGTTGGAGCATACATATATGCATAAACCCTGATATGTTCACAGTCGCCCCGAGCCTGTGTGCACTTCGTTAGCTGCTATAACCCTTTGATAACTGGATTTTGAATATACTCTCTGTGTCGAAAACACCTAGAAGCCTTTTGAAAAGTAAACAGCTTCTTCAGCAATAAACTTTATCATTCTATTCTTTATCGATTGCAAAACTAAAAAGTGAAGAAAATTATAATCTGCTTTCATGGAGCACAAGAAAAGCCCAACGAAAATCTCTTGAAGAATTCGTGTGTCGGAAGCTCTTAAGACTAGCCAATTTTTGCAGAGTTGACGATAAACAAGTTACATAAAATCAATACCTTGCATGCTGAAACTTACTTTCAATTATGAAAACACGCACATCGGAACACTTCCGTTCCTTCCGAATTCGTCAACCCTGGGTCCGTAGCATTGTTTGTCAAATATTGCAAAATTAGCAAACATCACAGTTAATCGTCTTTCGTGGCAATATATCGTTTAATACTGATAATCCACTCGGTACGAATGTGCGCATCCTTATTACATTTAGGTAAACCCGATTAGGTAGTTATTTTAGCTAATCAGTTATATCGGATCCATATAATTTGCGTTTCTTTAATTATATTGCATGTTTACAAAATATTCTGCCATAGAAGAATTATAGTTAATAAATATTCTAGCCATTGACTCTACACAAACTGTTGTCCGGTCTTGTCGATAGAAGTAATATTTCATCGAGTACCGTTTTCTACATTCGGTAATTGATATTTCAGAATTTTAGCCACCCATTAATTTCACCACTCATAGAATTCCATATTCTTTACTTCCTCTGACACACAGAGCCAGAAAAATTATATTGAACCAGGGAAGGAGCTACTCTGCATTGTCACGATTCTCTGTCTCCTTCAATCCAGAGATTCCAAGTACAATGCGCTTCTTCCTTGCCTACGCAAAGCAAAACTCGCCTAATTTTCGCCTTTCATCTACGTTTGAACATAGCATTATGTCTTCTCGAGAAGACAATTATATCCTGATGATGCTGATGCTGTGCTCAGTCTACTCGTTACCGCATTTTTTATCCTTGGGCATCTTCAAACGCATAACATTTCATGTTCATGTTGCCTTTCTTTCCATAACTTAATTATGGATGTAGTGCGACGCTTTTATTAGCAGTTTACACTAATTGACTAACAGTACCAACAGGCTTACCAGACATAGGACTAGACTAAATGAGACATGCCCCATTTTCCACTGGTATAACACAAAACATAGTTCCTATGTCAGGCTTCTTACAACTAAAACGGAAGATAATCCAGCCATCCATCCGTCGCAGTGTTTGCTGTGTACAGACTCATATTGGCAATTTCATAAAACACAAAGACAATATTTGTGTGTTGTTCAGGTACTTTCTCCGACGCTCTCTTAGATGTTAGACAAACTGTCCAGGCTGGAACTATTTCATTGGAAACATAGACAACAAGACCGGATGTATTCTGCCATAAGCTAGCTATTTGGTCTTTGGGATGCCGATGCAGCGGTAGCGAGACCGGGGTGTTTCGGCTTCACCGTTTTCAACATCTTCGTCCTCGTAGGTAGGGGCAACAAGATTACAACTGCATTCCGCCAAATTCCGTCCCGACATAAAAAAATGTTGGACAACAAACAAGTGCTTTATCATCACCTTTCTTTTCTTGGTGACGCTGCTCAATTTGTTACAGATTTTTTTACTGTTAGCAATCAGCTAGTCTGGTTTCTTTTGTTCATTTCCTAAGTACCTGTTTAGGTTACCCTAAAGTGCCCTAAAGTCAATTGTATTCTCTGTACGTTAACTGTAGATTTTGTTTGGTCTAGTTGTGCCAAGGGAGAAGGCATTTGGATGACTGATCTTGACGATACCCACGTTCTTTGATGCTTTCGTCAGTTAACCGGTTACTTGTGCGTAGTTGTAGAAGAAAAAGGAGTTTGCAGTCTGCATTTGGTCGTCGGCAGGATATACCCACGGTTTGGAGTGCTAACGCCTTCCCTAAGGATTCGTTGTGTGTTTCGTTATCTCATCAAAATAAGGTAGGCTATTCAAGTAAAAACGGTTTTATTCAAAAAATTTCTGAGAACTAGCTATCCGCCATTATCGGTTTTTAAATGATTAGCGAATTAAGTGAGTGGGAGCTTGGGTGTAGTATTGGTAAAGGCGTAAAAATAAAGGACCTGCATCAACTGCGATCGTCATACTAATTTGATAGATTTTTTATAATTAAGTACTACTTACTACGCATCTGTTTTTGATACTCACAGTAACTTGATTGTGGAAATGACATCTTACCAGATGCAAGTGTGTACCTACTCTGAGTAATCAATTAATCATGAGACTGAACAGGCCTGCAAGTTCCTTTAACGAGATTCATACAGCTTTCGTCACAACAGACAGTGGAACTTCACTTGCAGAGCTTGTCCAAGTTTTGGGAGCTTTGTCGATCATTCCTTTGATAATTCCACTCGTCATCCCGTGGATTCTGCCGCCATCATTTGTGAAGCTAGCCACGTCAAACAAAGAATTCTTATTTTTAGTGAAAGTCATTGTTGAGTATCCTCTGCTCACAGTACTTCCAGTGTGGACGGTGACAATTTTCACTGGCGCTGAAAAAACCGACAATTTAGTTACCTGCAGTAGTGCCCTCTGCCTTACTCTTATTTGCCTGGTCCTCGGCTTGTTAATAGTAAACCATGCAATCACCTCCCCGAAGTGGTCAGGATTATACAATGAATGGAACAAGCTCAAAGAAACGCCTCTTAACTGGGGTACTTCCCGTGCCCATTCACCCTCTAGCAAAAAGTTACCATTCATCACAAACTACCGTGCGATCGTTATTTCTACAACGATTCTCTGCATCATCGCCGTGGATTTCCCAATTTTTCCAAGAAGATTCGCCAAAACTCACACGTACGGAATCAGTCTCATGGACGTTGGAACAGGGTGTTTTGTGTTTGCCAATGGAATCGTCGCACCAGAAGCTAGAAACAAAGTATCCCCAATAATAAGCAGCCTCAAATCAACAGTTCCAATTGTCGTACTTGGCTTTATCCGTTTGATCTCTGTGAAAGGTAGGAATATCTATAACGCTTCCAGTCGCAAAATATCATAGAAACTCCTGTTTGATCTCCAATATCAAGCACTTATCTCTGTGAATTGCAGGAATCGAGTATCAAGAAGTCGTGGAAGAATACGGGGTTCATTGGAACTTCTTCTTTACTCTTGCTGCGGTCAAAGTATTGAGCTCTTTTCTCTTCTGGGCCTTTAACTCCTCCAATGGCCTAGTATATGGAGTAGCCATTTCGCTGTTATACGAGTTTTTCCTAAATAATCACGACTTCCAGAATGAATACATCTTGAACCCGAAAGTTTCACGACAAAATAGTCTGATTAGCGCCAACAGAGAGGGAATATTTTCCGTTTTTGGCTACCTATCGATTTATCTAATCAGCGTGTACATAGGAAAAATCATTATGGTCCGGAAGAGAGCCACAGCACGGGAATGGCTCCAATACGCATGTCAAGCTCTCATTCAAAATGTGATGTTGTGGACCTTGTATTTCGTATCAGTTAGCTGGGGAAATCCTCCGTGTCGACGGACAGCGAACCTGAGTTATGTTCTTCTCATGGTTGGCTTGAATTATTCCCTCTTGTGGATACAGCTATTCATCGCTTTGACACTAATTGTAGTTCGGCAGTGTGGATTACTCT
>VICI01000232.1:0-48622 GCA_019593645.1 Akabosia matsudoensis
GAATGATGAGCATAAAAGAAGACGCGCTCGGATAGATAAGGCCAGGACTACCTCCTGACGTTGAGGTGATTTGCTGATAGATTACATCTGGGATTGTGCAGTTGCTAACCTGGTACATGAAAGAACCTATCGGTTTTTCATTAGAATGGGTCCATTTTATTGGTATGATTGTACTAGCACATTTGTACTGAACCAAGAACTAGACATTCGATGATGTTGTTAGTTCACAAGTCTATGCCTTTTCCCGTTGCCTGTAAGAACCTTTAACCGGGAAAGTAGGCTCCTGCGTTTATTAATCATCCGGGACAGGAGAAATATCACCAATGACTGGAACATTCATCTTTTCCCTTTTCCAATTGGAGAAGCACATTAGGAATACAAATTTTATCGAGTTTGGAGGAGGACGCTTATAGATTGGCAGAAGGATAATAATGTTACTTATGTAAGTCGACCGCGAAGCGCATAACTCAATGGACTTGCTTACAAGCCGAACACAGGCTAAAAACGGCTGCAACACGCTTAGAGATATATACATCTTTGGAATATTTTTGCCTACTGATAGAGCTACGACTTTGCTTTCTCAATGTATATTCCAAAAGACTTTAATTCAAAATCAAGCCAAGACTCCGTCCAGTACACCCATTTCACGATTGCAAAATATACAAGCTGAAAAAATCTTGCATAGAGTTGTACTGGAAATTGCAGAGCGGCTCACTTTATTGAAACTATTCCCAAGCATTTCTCATGATAATGATAATAGTAATACTTATCTAACTATGAGTTCAACTTTTCACTTGAAAGTTCAAAAAGTGGGAGCAGCGACAAAGTAGTTTTCTCGCCCATCATCAAGTGTGTCGACGGTTTTTCAAGTGATAAAAAAAGCAGAGCGAAAAGGAGCGAGAAAACTTTTCACTTTTGGAGAATTTAGATGATTCCATTATGGTCGATTGTACATGGGCAAATGGAGCCCTGTACGTGTGGTATCTAAACGATTTTTGTGAAGGCCACTAAAAGACCATCCATGGTTGAAAGCATGTCTTAATCATGAGACAGCGCCCTTTGAGTATACACGGCTACTCACACCTACACCGTCGGAGATCAATATTAAGTACCATTACGTGCGCTGCATTGTTAGCAACATTTTCTTTCGTATGGAACAGCTCTGTAAGTCTGTGCATGGTCAGATTCAACATGCAATCGTCCATATCACTGTCCATCACATTATTCTAATTGTGACACTGCTGCATCATCAAGAAGCACAACACGCATGATTCTCCTACAGACATGTCTTCATAAGACTTTTGTTCAAAATAATTTGATCCTTCATTTGATCATTTGACACGACACGCAGAGTGGGTTCGATATTTACTTGAAATTATGCAACAAATAACTTATGTTTTCCTTTCCTAATTCTCACAGATATTAATCTAGAATATTTGAGAAGTACGTATAAACCGCAATGTTTTATTTTAAAATCTGGAATGCCAGAAAGCGGAAATGCGTACAAAATTCCTAAAGGTATAGGAAAAAGTCCCGAGCCTTTTAGCTACTACTCAATACTCTGATTGTCTATCTTTTTTTGCGAGCCTTAGGGATTATGTCTCTCCAGAGGCGATCGTTAGTGTAAAAATTTACACGTGATAATGCTTTCAACTATATCTATTTTTATGTAATTTAGATAAAATCGTAAGTACCACCATGATGGTTCACTTTCACTTGGCTTCGTGTCAAATTTTGAACTGAAACAGGAGGGCTCTATACCTTAGGGGAGCCGGAGTGTAGCGGGGATCAATACACTCGCGATTCTCCTCATAACCCCAAAAGTATCGAATGAGAACACATTCGAAACAAGCGTTTTCCTGATTTGAATGTGCATGTCAGAGGTAATAAGTTTCAGGGTTGGCAATGTCGTCGTTTTTTCCAACCGTCTGGCTTGTACATACATTTCACAGTTCATTACGCCACAATCATTCAAGGCCCCTGAGAGAGAGTACAATACACACCAGAGCTTTATGTCGAAAGTCATTACTGCAGTGAAGCTAACTTTCATGCGGTATTCCCATTTACTACAAACAACCAGATCGAGGTTGCGCTTCACACAAAAACCCCTTATAAATGTTTATTCACACCAAAAGAAAATAATAAATTCATGCGACGCAGCTCCACGAAATCCGGTGGGTAACTTGCCACATTCAAAATGATCGCTGTTTCGAGCCAACAAGGAAAATATAAAGAAACGACGCAAGGCTGCTGGGTGATATTGACGGTAATGATATCAATACGAGAAAAAAACTAATACAATCTCCTATTTTCTAACAATGTGCTTTCCCCAATAAAGCTGTTTGCAAAGGATTCCCAGATTTAAGTTATGTTTTTCCCTTTCTCATTCTAGCTTTGATGCAAGGATTTTGCACTAGATTTTCTCAATACCAAACAGTATCGAAAAAAAGAGAATAGGATTCCACTGTGTGAACCACTCAATATAATATTCAACTTTGTGCCACTGCCAAAATATTCTGCACGTAGTATCTTCACAAGATTTTTCGAATCAAGCTTGAAACAAAAGGATTCTCAGAATACAACAGAGTCAGAATTTATATGACGATATGTGAAAGAAAGAGAAATGCAACGGCGTGAAAGAAAAGAAGTGTATGCATGTGTGAAAGCAAAGAAAAAGTAATTTCTTTTTCTTTTATCTTCTTCCTCTTTACGCAGCTGTGAAGCTCGTTATCATTAGAAACTTCATGTTTTACTTTCTTTTGGAGGGAAACGCCACATAATGTTTCAGAACAGCATTTTTTCCAAATCCCTTTCAGTATGTTATCTGGTAGCTAGGTCGGTATATTTTTTTCTTCTGTACAGTTCTCTACTGAGGCATACCCGATTGGTGTATGATACAGTGAAGAAAGTAGGTGCAACTTGTGTCATTGAATTAATTCAGTTGGGAAATCATGGGTGTTGCTCCTCTTCTCAACTCACAAGATCAATAACAAAATCAAATAAGTTATTGACCACTCGTTATTAAATACTTTACGCATTTCTCTTTTCGGCAAATCCAAATGTCGCGGACAGACACTCATAAACCCATTTGTTACCTGATAATGTGACAACCGTCTAAAAAGTTTTCTTCAACTTCACAAGCTTTTAGGTTACTTCTAAAGATTTCTCTCGCCGGGGTATCAGGAACAAGGAACAACACAAGACTTTCCATATACTTCTGGCCAGTTTGCGCACATGTTTATTTGGATATTTGCCGGGAGAATGAGTAGAGGAAAACAAAACTACATACTTTTCCTCTTTGATTACATCGACCTAATATAGCAGCTGTAGCCTCCACGGTATTTATTAATTCAACTTGAACTCAACTGGGACCGCAGAGTGTTCAGTAATAGTGTTCGCAGCGTTCACATTCCAGGAATCATGATAACGTGTAGAAATTTCATTATCCAATTCATACAAGTTATCTCTTTCATCATTCATTTGACAAAGATCGTTCTCCGTTGTAGATGGGAATTTCGATGATAGAACTCATCCAATACTGGGAACAAACTGGAAGTTTATTCCCTCAGTTTCCGATTATATTTTTGAACCCATCTGGTTTCTAGCAGTATAACATTAAATTGAAGTTGCACACCTTTTGTGCAGGGTTTACATGAATTCATCAATAGAAGCTCACATCTGCAGTCAGCCCGAATAATACTCAAATATAATCATGTTAACATAAAACAAGGTTCATACGGAATTTAGTATATGGGAATAATATGATTAATGCACTGGACACAATTGCGGATAAGCTATTTTCCACCAGGGTTTTCTCTGACATTCATATACCATCTCTATAATACCGATACTAAAAATATATAGGATTTTCTGTTAAAACACTTTCTCCAATAGGGAAGTACTAAAAAGTGTAGCATTTATCCATCTTCAGAGTATCATTTTCTAAATGAGTGAGTACAAAGACCAAGCAGCTTAAGGTACATACTTTATTTAGAAAATCTGCAACGAAAACAAACTCAAATGATAATATCCTCCATCATCATTTCCTCTCCATTTCACATTTTGTGCTTTATTCTCTATTTGGAAAAAAATGATAAAAATAGGAATAATATTTATAAAAAATATATCCCAACCAAACAGTTTCTTCATTTTATATTTTAAAACAGTTTCTTCTTCAGCTGAATAATGCAAAGAGGAAACAACGTCTGATCGAAAAACACTGTCACGCAGATAGTGCCTGGAAATGTAAAAAATGCATAGGCAGACGTCCATCAAATATTAATCACTTTTGGATAAAAATGCGCCATGTTTTTTTTCTCTCGTGTGTGCGCCTCCATGCAATTATGATTAGTTGAACAGATATGTTATGGTGGTGGACTGACAAGGAATATTTTTCCCCCGATTGGTTCCAGAACATAGCTAACCGATTTACTATTCCACAGCCATTTTCTTCAACTTATGAATTCATATTATAAATAGGTATGTGTGTGGGAATATCAAAATGCACATGAAGCACAAAAACGGAAGCTCTAGCATGGAAAAAAGAAGATATATGAATTCAGGACAAACTCCTTTTTCGCTGTCTTCATTCCCGAGAATATAGTGCATCATCACCATCACATTACCATCATAACAGAAAGGATGCGCTTGAAAAAGTTAAAGGAAAAAGTTGTGAGAAAACACAGTTTTTGGGAGTACTGCAGTAGAAAAGAGTGTGGAAGTACGAAAAGAGAAATATTAATCGATTAGCAGCGAGCAATGAAAAAGCGCTGGGAGTTTTTTTCCATGAAAAATTCAAATTTCAAATCAATCCTGACGTCTAAAAAATCGACGCTCTTGACTGAGATCAAAAAAGGAAGTTTATTACTGGCTCAAAACAAGAAATACCCAAACAAGACAAAACTTTGCCAACTGGCAGTTTGTATTTTCGATTTATAATGTAACTGTCCTGTGTCAAATCCTAGCTTCTGGCTGGTTGTCCTGTTTTTACAATCCCACTTTTAAGGAATAAAATGAAACAATCCGAAATAAAAATAAAATATCCTTTTCTACTGCACAAATCACACACAATTCCTGTGAAATGACGAAGAAAATAGAATAACAATTTCAACTTGCTCTTAAGTGACAATGCCACCAATAAAAATTACTACTTTTACCTAACCAGGTTCAGTTTGAGTACAATACTCTAAGCATTTACATTCATTCCTGAGAACCTAAAAGTTGTGAAGTTCATGAATCCCTCGCTGATTTACAGGGTAAAACTACCAATCGCTCTAGTTAAAAACTTATTCAAACTTAAGCGGTTAGTCTGGATCCCACCTTAATCCAGGCAGCGATACTCTTTCTTCTCGAATCCTGCTTCTCGTATCCGGAGTTTTCCAAAAACCCAGCTTAAAAGAAGAGCAAGAAAATTCAACGGCTTCTGGCTCGTTTTTTTGTGTTCAGAGACAGAAAAAAGCTTCAACACATTTACATCAAGTGATACATAGAACGGGAACTAGTGTGGAAACTTTTTTATAGTCTTTGCTCTAACTATTCTCTCCATTTTGCCATTGACAGTAAACAAGTTAAACTTATGAAAATCATTAGAGGAGGAAAAATTGCTGCCATATGCAAACCAGCAAACATTTTTTCCCTCTTTCTTGTCAATTTATATGTATGAATATTAGATGACAGGGAATATCACCGTTTATTACACCAAATAAACGCTTTAAAAGACATAAAGTTCCTGTAGTATACCTATAGATAGTTTCACAAAATGTTTTCTATGTAAAATATCCGCTTTTCTCTCTTTTTACACTATGCCTTGATGTATTTATGCATACAAAACTGTGTACAAATTTAGGCTGCTCTATCCATTTTCTCTCTCTTGGCTCACATTTCCCTTTTCCGTCAATATTGAAATAATAACAATTCCACGCTAATATGATACTCGCTCCGTCATACCGTATTTGGTGTTGAGCCATACACCAGCTCCTTCTCTTTTAGAGCAATTTGGCCAACTATAAGAGGTGAAAAGACGTTTGTTTATTCTCACTAAAAAGGGAACAACGACATGACTGCATTAAAAAACCTACGACAGCTCTGTCTATGGAAAGAAACACCAAAATACAGAGCAAACTGTGTGTACAAGCCAAGTACAGGAAGAATTTACGGTAGGATCATTCAAGTTAAATTTTTGGTAGGCAAAAATCTGGCGTGTTTGTGTTTGGAAGGTTGAAAAATAGTATAACGTTGAATGTGACGATAGCATGATACAAGAATAATCATAAAAGCCACCACTCCTGTTACTACATTATATACATGTGTACTACACCAACGCAACGCAACAGAAATCAGGGACTGCAGTTGGAACTTTGGAGCTGTACTTTAGCCTATGTACTTGCGATATAGAGAGTAAAGTCATGTGAAAATAGTGAAAATAGCAGGGGTTTAAGATTTTTGTCTGCTGATGCCGAAAAAAGACTGCAATCTCTTACACGAAATAAATGTATTTACGCAGTGCTACGATTTATTATTGCTATACTCGAGCTAGAATATTTTCCCTAGAATAACTTTTGAGATAAGAGAAGAGATTACTGAATATCATGCTCCACAACAAAATATATGAAACTGGTATACGCGACGGTTGTGAGTATGTTTTTTCATGCTGCAAACAAGAGTAATAATGACTTCAAGGCTTGGGAACCTTTGCACTTGTACAGCTTTTCAGCATATATATATGTATGTAGTTTGGAAAATTTCAGACAGTTTATGTTTGATAATGGCCGAAAATTTCTCCAAGAGTTTCATGAATAAAATGCATTTTGTATTACAATGCTAATGCGTAACTTTGTGCTAAAGTTGTTGGATAAAATCTCATTTTATAGGTTTTTTTAGTAGTCTGTTTATGTCAGCTTAAGTCTTAGGAGTAAGAGAGATGAATAATTATAGCGATTTTATGAATGAGCAATCTAGTATGAAAATGAAATATCAAAAGATTGGAATACATATCAAAAGAAATATAACTTATATGTAATCCCTTGAAATACAAGCAAATCGCTTTCCATCTATTTCCATGATTAATTTGAACTTCCAAGGGCAATGAGGAAGGTAACACATTCCCATAAAACTTTTAAATCGTTGGAGCAGTTGAAAGATAACCATTAATTTTCAAAATAGCTCAAAATTTTGAACAGGCAAAACTAGCTACCTTCCACGATTCCTTTGTTTGGATTTTTGCGTCAATACAAATGTAGAGCAAACCTCATGCATCATTTAATTTCCCATAGATTTGCCAAAAAAAATCAAGCCATCTACGTTTCTCACTTTATTTTTTTTATAGATTTTTACCAGCCAAAAACTAAATTTATATGACGTTCTCTCGCTCTCTCTCTCTCTGCATCTACCCCCTTTTCTATCAAAATGGTAATGTAAGCGTGCGGTTATTTATTGCTCCACATTGGTTGATTCATCCCTACACACAAAATCTATGTACCTTATGTAGGTAGGTTCTTACTGTTGTGAACCACATGGATTGATTAAGATAGTAGCCAGCAAAGCTTCCAAAAAAAGAAACTTTGACACTGATGGTGCTACTTACGTTTGATGAAGAGGACAACACAAAAGCTTCAAGCTTATCAATGCACATCACGACCTCCACTTATTGATTCTTCTAGATCAATCAAATGATCTACTAACCAGCCATAAAACCCAAGATCATTTTAGCTCTCGTCAAGTTTGTTAAAAAATTCTAAAACACATTAGCCTCCACAAAACGAAAAACAGACAATCTTACTTCCATAAAAGTACATTCCGCCTGGCATGATTTCTTCAAAACGTATTTTCATTTCTATACGCCATCAAGTTTTGTTCTAAATGCAACGTACATTTTTTTATATAAAATCCAAAGGCAAAAGAGTAAAGACCACATTAACTGTTTTTATTTTGCAGGTATAAAAACTCGGACGTACATATATTTTTTTAAACGCGTATGTATATGACTATGAAAAAGGACAGTTAAGTGACTGCAGTAGAGTTTATTCTTTCTCAAGTGATCTGCTTCACGTACAATGTTAGTTGATGATGCTCGATGATAAAGGAAGACGATGATGCTCGGAGAGACCAAAGCGCACACACCTACACTCTCCGGTTTTGGTTTACTATTAGGGCATATCTCGCTTTAATCTTCTTTTTTTCTACATATTTTTTTTATGGTTCTACTACGTCAACCTCAATCCGCCCTTTGCAACCTCGTCTGTGAACACAAGACACAATGCACCAAAGGCAATCATCGTTTTTGGTTCTGAGAATGCAAAGGTACAGCAAAAGATGTTATTTTTTTATATTTCTCATCAGTTTTGACTGTTCACGGTAGGTTGTAAGGTATGCAGGTATGTGTGACTTGATGATGACGGTAAGGTTTATATTTATGAATCTCCGTTTTTTTAAAACCATCTGCGAATAAATCCGGTAAAAAGCAGGAGTCTACCCGGGTTCACATGTGGTGACTCTCTGACTGCAATAAATATCGCTGAGAAAAAAGTAGGAATCGTGGTTTTTTCACAAAAATAGACAAAAATAAAGCCCTTTTTCATTAGCAAATAGTGTCACATGCAAATTTTACAGAGTTTGAGTGCAGGGATGAGTCACTTGAGTCATTAAATCATTCATCATCCTTGCTCGTCTTTTTATTTTTTTGACGGCGGTGGTGGTGCTGATCTGATTTGGCATGTTATCCCCTGACAAACTCAAAACGAGAGTCTAGTTTGTCGTGTCCTCATCCTGTTGCAATGACTCGTTCAGTTAGTCAATCGTCCATTAAACCTGGCTACAGGACAAAACGTCAGTACAGAATGCTGCAGCAGAGATTGCGTCCACAAGAACTAAAAGGGGCCAATTTTTCACCAGATGGTGGATCATAAATTGGACGGTGTGTGCTGAAACACACTAAAGCAATTATATTTGACGGTGCAATGTAAACTTGTTATAGGTACATACATTACATGACTCTACTTCTCGCACAATCCTGATTAACTTTTTAAACTCTTGGCCAAACTGAGTGAGAGTGTGGGCGTCAAATAGGGATGCAAATGCAAGGCTCCTTTTTTAAACGTGTTTATCTCTATCCAAATAGTGTCCTTTAAAAAATAACGACAACGCAATTTGCATTCGCCAATGCATGAAATTCAATGAGTCCTCGCATCCTGAGACATAAAACTGAAGGCTGACAAAAGCTAAAATATATATACTGACTTCTACTCGACCACCTTTTCATTAGATGCATGCAAGTTTGCACTAAATCCTGCGATTCATTCAGATAAGCATTAATCCATTCAGATTGATTTACAATTGCAACACAAATGAAGAGGAACAAATGAACATTGTGTCGTGTATGAGTTTAGGCAGCACATTTAGTTTTTTTTTTGTTCGTTTTCCCTAAGAACTTCTACTTTCTTTAATTAATGTCATGTTATGATTCATGATTGCGTATAAAGATCCCAAAAACCGCCATAAATAGTAGTCATTCGTTTTTTGAAGTACAACCGTAAAAAGATTTATATGATAACGACCATAAAGCAACTTTCATACAGTGGAGGGGGTATGGCTATTAATATAGTTTAGACAGTGGGCGAAAACGATTTCTAAAAAAATATGTTCATGTGCGAAGGAAGTTGAAGATATATATGGAACATAGGTATAGCCTGAGATTATTATTATGAACAGCCTGAGTTACTCTAGAATAGATATTTCTTACATGATGCAAAACTGATTTGAAGGTGTGTAAATTCAAATCACGAACAAAACCATGTTCAACTTAAAGTTCAACGTGACCAATAGTTTTATTTTACAATCAAACACTACAAGCAAATTCTGTACTCGGAGCCGCCAGCTGGTAAACTATTTCTAGAAGTCCATAGGATTCATAAAAGCGAGTTAGTTTTAATTAATGACAAAGCATTATGATTATTAGCCCAACGATAGTAATAAAAAACAGGAAAATCTTCATTTTACCAAGTGTAAACAATATCGTAAACGGTGAAAAAAGCGAGTTAGTTTTAATTAATGACAAAGCATTATGATTATTAGCCCAACGATAGTAATAAAAAACAGGAAAATCTTCATTTTACCAAGTGTAAACAATATCGTAAATGGTGAAAGTTTTTCATGCACAAGTTTTATGCACACATATTACGAGCTGAAGAAACTTGGCGCAAATTGTGTTTTTTAAAAATACACAAAAATTTATAGCGCTTTGTAGGTAAAAATCTGGATCAAATGTATTCAGTCGGCGTGTTCAGAAAAAATATCATATCGTTTCTACTTATGCGGGCATACCTCGGAAGTAAAAAAAATGTCTTTTCCCAGGAATATTATGTACTAACATGTATCGTTTTTATTGGAAACCATTACAGACACACACAAAGAATGCTAAAAAAGGAGTCTACAAATAAAAAGTATTTCGCTTCATCTTAACAGGGTTCATTCGAACCAGTATTATTACTGTTCAGATATTGATACGATACGATGTTGCCATTTGGAGGGGTAATCTCTTACGAGACTGTTTTGTTATAAAGTGAAAAGAGAGAGACAGAGTTTCTCTCGTTGAAAAACATGAGTAGAGTCATAAGGCACAGACCATCATTCTACGGGGGAAAGCGCACTACACATTATCCGCATTGTGTTTCATGATAAAAAAATGTTGTTCTTTGCAAAGAAGAGAAACGAACTTGAAGAAGAGAGACGTGGCCTTATAGAAGTTATACTACTATACAATTGTTTTCCTCTTTTGTTCATAGCAGTCGGCATTGGTCTTGGGAGCTGTATAGAATTTTTATATGGAAAACCCCCTGCATGGCAAGTCATCTTAGGGAGAACTGCATCTATGTTGCTGCTGCTGTGCTGGACGGGTCGGCAACGATCACGAGAAGGGCTTTCAGCAGAAGGCTACTTTCTCCAGGTTTTTTCCATGTGCCTTGTATGAAACACGTTCGGGAAAGCGGCACAAGAAAAAGTTGTGAACGAAAACTCTGCTTTTTATTTCTGCTCTGGAGTGAAGAGCGGCTCGGTGGTTAGTGTTTGTTACAGAGAAAGGTCTCCGATGCTACTTTTTGTACAGAGACTGTAACGTGGTACAAGAAGGAAAAGTTATTGAGCAGAACTGGCTTATGACTGTACAAGAGGGAGAATGAGTGAAAGAGAGAGGGAGAATAAATGGACTAGCAAGTAGAAACAAGCAATAGCTATTCTCTGCATTGCGACACACGGATTTTGTTGTATGCCTGAGTACGTTTCATGCATATGGATCTGCACTGGATCTAAAAAGATGATATTATTTTCTCACACAGCTTGTGTGTGTTGTGTCTCCAAGCTTAGATTAATTTGGGTTCTGCTGGTGTTCTATTATATTCTACCACTTTGGCACACTCGTGGCCGCTCACCAGAAACTAAAAGCTTATTCAGAGCTGTTCGGATAATAGCAGGTTTCGAACTAAAATAACATATTTAGGCAATGAATGTCGCATGAAATATGTAGCTAACCATAATCGCAACAAAGAATATGTCTGTGTTTTACCATGAATAAGTAGTATTATATTTTATGCAATCGGGGGTATTACGTAATTTAAATAATCAACCCCTGCTGCCTTCTAAAATATGGAAATTTTCTTTACTGAAAGCTGCATGCTTTCATCCAACCCGGCATTGACATTTTCAAAACGAAAATTATCCTAAATGCCTCGTTTAGGGATAGTGAACATAAAAAACTTTGGCTGGTGACACAAGTCAAACTTGCAAACCAAGGAATGTTATGTAATAGGAGGTAAAAAAAGTTTTGGCTGTGAAAATTGTGAAATATATCTACCTATTATCATCTGCCTCCGCACTTCCTTCCTGTTTCTACCCAATAAAACGAAACATTCTTTCCCGTCTCTTGTAGAGCTTCCCCTTCAGAAATAAAAATACACGGCAGTGTTGAGGAGCTCTCTGACATGTGCTGCTCTTGACGTATATGAATTATTGAGAAAAGCTAATGTCAACCTGGCAGTGAATGAGTGACTACGGGAAAGTAGTGAAAGCATAGACTAAGAGACACTCGTAACTTCCTCCTCTCTTTTTAACTACTCTGTCCCAACTGCAATATACTTGACGCTAAATTAGGAAAAATTATCACTGATGCAGACACTTTCATGCAAAAAAAAGACTTTAGGAAATTAGTAAAGGTACTCACCAGGAAAAAAAGTCGACACAGCAAAAGTTTTTTTTTAGTTCAACACAAAAAGGCACTCACTTTTTCTTTAATCTCAGTACAAACATGAGCCACTGGACTGCGTGCACAGTAATTGAATTATGCATATGTTTATCAGGTCCAAGTTTATCTTTTTCACAAACTCCCGGAATCCACTGAACTGTTAATGAACAAGTTTTTAAAGCTTTTAATGTCGACGGTAATTAGTTCAAAATACAACCGTCGTACGGGAAGGTTTTTGTTGTAAGAATAAAAACTAGGCTTTTATTGTCGTATACTATTTTAAGTCGTAAAGTACGACGAGCTCCTGAACAAATTAATAAATCTTGTAATTTGCTGCAGTCTCTTCATATTACTTTCCCCACATGAATGTTCACCTTTTTTTCTTGGACAAATGTCAGTGTCGTATCCGCATCGTGACAAGGCCTGGGTTTGCGCATAACTTTCTTCGTTTTGATTTGTTTTTACTTTCCCTTCAGTCCTGTATGTTTTGTTTTTTATTCGGAAATGGGAAACAAGAGATGATGAATTAGGAAATCAGCACTGACGGCGAAAGGCGTTTCCAATCAATATAACTTTTTTTTTACTTTGATGCACGTGGTAAATGTAACAGAATATTCTGGTAAATATATTGAAATTCCATCCTGATTTATTGCAAATTACACTGTCCTAGACTAACGAAAAACGAAGCTTTCTTTCGTCCCTGATGACGAAACATTTGGAGAAAGCTTTTACAATGCAAAAATAGAAGATACATCCGCAGAGAAAAAAAAGGTGCGCTTTTGGCTCTAATGTCTTTGAAACGTTGCGAGAAACTGGGCGCAAATCCGGTTGCACAGAGTTGTAAATGTCATTGAAGATACTGTCAGGAGAACATGCATACTACTCCAGAGGAGAAAGTGTTCTCTTATTTTTGTCTGCCGACTGATGATCCACGCGGTGTTCTTCTCTGTCCTTGTCTCTCTTCTTTTTTATATACTATTAGTGTTTCACTTAGGTTGAACAAGTACTTATCGCTAATGCTCAAGTTGATGAATACCTTCGTTTTATCAACAAAAAAGGTGATGATAATCCACACTCAGATACTTACTCATCCTATACTATGTCGTGATTTTTCCCTTTGTTACTGCAATAAAATACAAACAATAGCACTGTTTATCTTGTATGGAAGAAAAACACCCGATTATAAGCATGTGAACACCGTCTATCCACCGTACCACACCGGAGTGAATGGAGGAGAGCAAAACTCCAAAGGTTTTTATACGAGCAGCAACTAAAGATAATATGAAAAGAGCGGAAAAAACTGTGTGTATTTGCAGGAGCAGCAGTTTTTTTTTCTCTCTCGTGGAAGTAGAAAATGTGCGGACCTCACCGACACCGGGTACTGGTTGACACAGCCGCAAATCTCAGTCTGGAAAACACTTGAGCCAAGTTCAGAGTGTTGTTGAATCCATAATCTCACTCACACGGCAACCCCTATTCCTTTCTCACCGCCGCATGGACAATGCTGATGTGTAGTACGACTAAAAAATTTGCTCATGGTACCCAAAAAATACCAGGATTGAACTATGTACTATTGTTCTCCTGGTTTTCTTCTCTCCTTTCACAGCCTGACTGGCTCTTTATTGCCTCCATGCAGGCTATCGTTCGTGTGTCTTTTTATTTGGCCTATCTATCCAACAAGCAAGGGAAAGGCAAGAGAAAAACATACCCAAAGCATGTAAGACCGCTTCACTCTAATAAAAAACACTGGCCCAAGCATTCCAATCTTCATTCCATAGAGTTGTACAATCCTTCCGTGCATTTCCAACATGAGTCTTTTTCCTTCCCCAGCCAGCTAGCTTTCACATACTAAAAGCTTTCCATCTATTTCCTCGATAGTCATCACGAAAAAAAACACATAGTGACGGCTACAGGGAAATGCACAGCATTCATACAAAATACGCAGAGCTTTCTCTCTTTTACATTTTTCATATAGCATTCCTGTATATAATAATTTTCCTCACAAAAAGATCAATCTTGTGCATACATTTTTCCCAGGATCTCCTCTTTATGTGTGATGATCTCCTCTTTGCGGCAAAATGAAAGCATACTTGCATGGAGATCGCAGACAAACTGTTTCGTTTGGTATTAAATGGGCTGGTTCAGTCCTCGTCCCGTTTTATTCGTCGTTTATCTTTGTTGATGAGACACGGTTGGAGACGACAGCCTCTCGTGCACAGATGTTTATATATATATTTTTTTTGCTCCATGAATCTTTGCATGCTTTTCTTCCTTTTGTTTCTGAAGTGAAAGTTGTGACGGATCACACACAGAGCTGGAAGGTATGTGTGTATCCGTGTAGCAAAAAGAGAAAGCAAGGGTCCGTCAAACTAATTGGCAACGAGTTTCGAAAATTTCCGGTCACATGCATTTTGGAAGAAGGGTAAAAAAAATCGCCATTTAGAGAATTAAAAGAATGTTTATCTCTCATGGCAAATGGTCTTGATTAATGAATGGGACCATTATACAATTTCCTTTTTGGAGGAGAAAGTCTGGCATGGCAAAGTCTCCTTTTTTTGTCTTTCGCATGCGTTTTCTTTCTCATTCTTTTTTATGTTTTTTAGATGTAATTCTTAGTTGTTCGCTGTCGGTTACGTGCCAAAAACTGAATCGGTCTGGATGACTTGTAATATAATGGAAAGTCATGCTATCTTCTTTTTCATCTGGAGAAGGATTCTCCAGTCCAGCGAGTCTGTTTAGGGCCGTCTTTGTAGAAAAAAAAAAAACCTTCGGGTTTTCTTTTGTATAGCTTGGTCTTGTACAATATGCACTCAAAAAGACTTTCACTCGGAGAAAGTTTTCGCTAGAAAAGACTAAAAACGATAGAAATTAAGCGTGCGGCTGATAAGGTGATTTACATTAGCATAAATGTTATTCTGATCGAGTATTTACATAAGATTTGACACGCAACGTGGTCATAAGAAAAATTTTGAGTACTTTACAGGATTTTGGTATAATTCTATATGCAAAATATCTTAGCAAACGTTTATGATGATTGTGTAAAATGAAATTTAAAAATATGCTATGCTTTCTACGGATCTACATCAAACATTTCTTCTTTTTCCCTAAATTCACTAGAAATTCCTTCGATCCAAAGATCACACAAGCTGATAAAAAGGGATTTTCAACTTTCAAGATCGTTTTCAGGAAGGGCTATTGGGGTTAGGGGTTTCTATTACGCTTTTGTTTTCGTAGGTTAAGACAGTCATGAAAACTATAATATTAGCAGCGGAGTCAAGTCTGAAGCAAAAGCAATTAGTTAGTGAAAAACATCGGTCCAAGTTACTTTTTAGAGGGTAAATCCCCCTTCAAAGTTACATTCCGTGTCCTAAACATGGCCAAAGCTGCTTTAGAAATGAACAAAACTTGTTTCTTCCTTACTATTTATCTTTTTATGCTTCAATTTTCGTTGCGTATTTAGCGTGAATTTTAATTTGAAGAAAAACAAGATTTCCTATAACTCCTCTCGCACTTAATTCGATTGATTTTCTTAAGCTTGATCTGCGGATCGTTTCCCTAATCCTTAGACCTAATCCGAAATTCCGTAGACTATTAATTGAACAAGCTTCCTTTTTCGTAAAGCTATAAATAGAGTTGAGTACGCAGGTATTTGATATTCTTGAAGAAAGTATCTGCAAAAGCAAAATGGTATGCAATATCATACCATATATCCTCGACCTCTAGTTTTGTACAAGTGTCAGAACATTTCCGTAAAGCAATAAAAGAAATATACTACTCCAAATAGTTTTGAAACTCTCACCTACCATCATATGATGACCTTGCAAACGAGCTATTACACTTGCCGAAAAAATAATTTAACCGTGGCATTGTATTACATTTTTGAAATTCTTTGGGGCTGTTTGGATTTAATTAATAAATTGCAAAAAGAAAGGAGATAAATTTTTTGGTTATCCATTCTCGTAGTCGCCCTTTTATGTAAGTTTCTGGGGAATTTTTTGCGCTGATACCAGCAATTCCTGATAAAATACCATATTTGTATTGCACAATTTAAGGGAAATTCGTGTGAACGTTTGCTGCCTGCTATAGTCATACAATTGAATTAAATAACTTTAATTAGTCATACTATACCCTTTTAGTGTGTGCACGTACACGTAACTTAGTAAAATGTAAAAACCCTTTGTGCTTGGACGAAAATATTTGCTTCAAAAGTAAATCACCCTCAAAAGATCAAGTATTAATTGAGCTTCGTCACCTTTGTCGCCAAGATTTGCTCCTTAAGGATCAAGCATGACATGTTCCATGCTAAAAATAGGTTACGATTTACACAACCCCATCAAGCTAAAAGTAAACCTTAAATGGTACATTAAGCTAACACGGAAATGCAAGGCTAGAGTCTAAAGCTAGCTCTAGAGTTGATTGCATGTTGTTTAGTAGTTTGAAAATACTAGTTGGCTACTTTTGCGTCCTCTATTGAAGAATTTCTCCGATAACGCAGAAGTGTTGGGGCTCAGTTATCATGCGGCTTTGTACAAGAAATATTAAACAATGCATAGCCCTATTATGGTTAAAGATCACGAAATCTCCGTGATAAACACAGCCATCCTCAAAATAACTTTGCTACCAAATGGACTTTTGCTAGTATAATTTTCAACATAAGATTGACGAAAAAATGTTTTTGCCACCAAAGTACCGTGAATCTGCTAAAGAACGCCGGGGTCAAGAGGAAAATTTGGAATTTCACCGGCCTTCTATAGTAAACAAATTAAAACCAAAAGTTGAAGCATCGCCGTCCCGAATTATCGCGCGGGGTCGGTGGCATAATTTCAAATTTTCGACGCATGGTGTTCTTTAGAGGATTTACGGTAAATAAAGTTTTGCGGCTACCCAGAAGCAAACTCTGCATATTTTTTTCCTACAACGCCAGCAGACTTGGAAGTGAAAGCTTTCGAACTAAGGAGTATGTAAACGGGTGGTCCTCGTCTTTCAATGCGAATAAAGAGAAAAACCACATGAATTTCAAGCAGGTCCCTTTTTCTTATCACAACAAAAGCTCATCAACATCAACAAGAAAAAAGTCTGTGTTTGCGGAATTTGAAAATCAAAAGGGAAACACAATTTTCATGCTCCAGAAAAGAAAGTCATCCGCCTATTCCCAGCTTTTGTGAGTCTAGAGTGAAAGAAAGGAAGAGAGAAAACGAGATAGAGATTATTCAATATTGTATATAAAAAAGGCTTCAAAGGGAGTCTTTGGAACATTCAAAAGCCATCATGTATGCAGTCTGTGTATCCGTTACCATAAGTTTTTTCATACCGCCGCAGGGCATACAACATAATACAAAATAGAAAGCATATAAAGTACAATACAAAAAGACGAGACTCGGGGGACTTTTAGAACAAAATTGAACACAAGTTTTTAGCGTACAGAATTATATTATGAAGCTTGTCCATATAAACTTGTAAATGGACTGGCTTCAATGGAGCAATATTGAATTGAATTTTTAAAATGATTTTATGAAATAGCCGACATATTATATAGTCCCCTAAATACCTACCTGAAAACGTACAAAATAATTCAATATGGAGTAGTTTAGTCACATAAATTTGTGTAGTTTAAATTTCATAAGTTTCTACTCACAAGGAAAGTTATTCAGTGGGTTATTCGATTTTGACCGGAAATGTGTGAATATTTATGTTTTCGACTACGGAGAACAAGAAAGGATAGGTCATTTTCCCTAGTAGACCCCCAGTGCGGAGTTATAGCCTTTCACACATGCATAGGGTACTATATACGCCCGAATACATATGATCAAGAACTACTGCTAATTTGACAGGGTTTGCTTTAAAACTTAAAAAATGTGTTTTCGAGGAAGTAGAAAAACAACTGAAGTGTCGTTACCCTGTTAAAGACATTTAAGGTAATATTAGGAGTATCGAAATTAATAACTAAAAATTAACGATACTCTTCCAGTTAGGCTGTAAATATTGACTACCGAGTACGGTAACCTACGATCTGATACTTTTGCTTTATGTCCCCTGTTCATTAACTTGTTTGTTTTACAGTGTCTGAACACTGAATACTTGTTTAGTTACGTTAAAAAGCAAATAGTAGCAGCGTAGAAGCATTTGGGAGCGTATAAGCCTGTGCATATAGCGCACAATACATTAACTATAATTCCGCACTGAGCGCCCACTAGGGAAAATGACCTTTCATTTCTTGTTCTCCATAGTCGAAAACATATGTATTCACACATTTCCGGTCAAAATCGAATAACCCACCGAATAACTTTCCTTGTCAGTGGCGAGATGTTTCTTGGAACGGTCTGTATAATAGTCAAGGACTAGAAATACACGTCATTGAGCATTGTTGATTGTTCATGTATTTTCAATGCAAAAGGTCAAAAGTCAGAGAGAAATATGTGCTGATTTTGTAGACATGATAAGATTTCATTAACTTTAATACGCTTCTCATTATCAAGAATTTTTCTATTCATCATTTTATTGCATCACAAAAAAATTTTGTTAGTAATATAATTGCGAGAAGAAAAAAAACGCTTCATGGAGAAGAAGACATGTTACACATGCGGCGGGGTATAGTGCTCCCGTTCCAGCTGTCATTGTTTTTTTTTTCCTCAGCCAGAGACGTGAGCTGGGTAAGGATGTGATTGTGATGTGTATCACCGGCTCTCTCAAATCTAACTGTTTGCGCAATCTATAAACAAGGTTGTTTAACCCTTTTGTACTATTACAAAGAACAAACATTTAAAAAGTGATCTGTAACAAAATCTTCTCATAGTTATTTGCAGTGTAAGCTTTCCAGATAGCTTTGTATACTACAAATTTGCATATAAAGCACTATTGTATAGTGTTCATGTGTTCACTTATTTTGTGAGCTCGCAAGACAAGTCAGTGCAAAAAAAAAAAAGTTTACAAAGCAAAACCAAAACCGCGAGTGTTGTGAAATGTGTAAACGTCATAAATGACAACAAGCCACGAAAATATTGATGAGTCAGCATGGCCCAGCTACTAAAACATAAATACCTAATGAATCACCATAAATATTTTGGGCTTTGTGAATGGTGAACACGATTAAAACTGTTGAGCAGTTTGGTAAACAGCTTGGAGCCAGTTAACAAACTGGAGGAACGTCTACTTATCATCTGCTTTTCTGCTTTCCATTGCGGGTGTGTGATTGATAAGTGAATTAGCATTTAGCTAGTTAAAAGCTTTTGTTTTTACGTAGAGACATGGATTTAGTAGAATTCAGGAGCAACGATCTCTGCGCTCGTTTGAAAATACCGTTTTTCCCTGTGCAAAGTTTATATCCGGTGCGATTGATTCTTCAAATCACGTCTAGTTCTGTTAAAAACTAATGTTTTAAAAGGGTAATTAACAGATTTTCTCCGTGCTAACCAACCGTTACAATTAAGGGGCTCCATTTATGCTGCTGGATAGAACACAGCAGAGAACAAACGTGAACTCCTTCCGGTTTTTAGTTTTTAGGTGATCCCCCAGCGTGAGAAAAGACTATTTTCATAGTGCACTCAATTAGGTGGCAATGCATGTGGTGGGCACTTGGCTCTTTTTGCGTTCTTTAATACTTTCCGGCGGTTCCAGGCTTAATACTTTCCGGCGGTTCCAGGCTTTTGCCTGGACAAATCTTTTTTCCCTACATCAACACCTGTACCAGCCTTAATTACCAAAACTTCTTTTCCCACACAGAGTATGATTTGTAGTCTGGGTGCTACCTACTCAAATGAAACCTCTCCAGTTTCTCCAGTTTATTCCTATGCGTCCTTGTCCCTTTAGGGAATACCGTTAATATTTTCATAACTTTCTTTGACTATTAACTAATAGATTTTATGTTGATTATTTTTCGTGACAGATCCAGGGAGGGGTTCTTGTAAATACACTTTTTTCACCGATTTAACACACCAGTGGCCAGACCCGATGTTTCAGGGTCAAATTCCTTCGTCTCTCATTTTGGTAAGCTGGAAAAAAAATGTTCCAAAATTACTTCAAGAAAATGAAATCTGCATAGCGGTTTGCGTTGTTCCAGCCAAAAAACATTGAGTAATGGCTTCCAAGATGAAGTTTTCCAACAATGGAAGCTTTTTCTTCTCCAGACAAAATTGGTCTCCAGTCCAGAGTTCTTTTTTCATGTCTGCAAGTAAAAAAAGGTAGAAGAAAAAAGGATTCCATGTGGGGAATTGTATTCTTTTCCAAAGACTTGGGAAAGGTTTTTATTTTCCTGCTATAAGAGAAGAACAGATGAGAATTTTTTTTTCATTTATGATGCCTGTCCTGGAGGTGGAATTGCATGGAAATACTTTGTACTGGAAAGGCTAGTTGATACCAGGCTCTAACTATTGATTTTTTTTGTTTTTTTTTTCTCCAGCAGTATTTTACCGCAGCGGCCCGAGCAAGAACAGAACATCGCATCAGTACGGAGGAAAACTAGCGCCTTTACTCCAGCAGTCTTCTGGAGAAATAAAAAAACAGAGTTTTTCGTCCCGACTACACATCCACAACAACGTCTCCTCCACACACAGACGGTTGCAGAGGATTTTTTTTCGGTTGGTTCCTCCAAAGTAAAAACAACAAAATAAGGGTCTTTCCTTTGCTTCTCACTATTCGACTGAGGTGGATCCTTAATTTTTTTAATTTTGTAAACTTCCATCTTGTTACACAGAAATACTGGATGACATATACACGTTCTAAGGAAACAGCCACATAACAATAATGTTTTAAGTAACAAATTTAACAAATTTGTAAAGCCACGCTTTTGTAAAATTTCTCAATTGTTGCCCTTGAAAAAGACTGAAGAATTGAGTCGAAACGTTGGGAAATAAAACAACAACAAAATTTTGTAAACAGGAAAAAATCAGTAGAAATACACTATGTGGTTAAAAAAATTGTGATTTATAGCTGAGAAAAGTTGAGAACAAAAATATGGATTCACACGTGTGAAACAAGTGTGAATAAATTTAAAAAAATAAAGTGCATTGTGACTTAAATTTAGGTTAAAACTAATTTAAACACGATATTTCTAATTTAAAGTCTGGACAGAGAAGAACAAAAAATGGAAAGGTTGTCACTATCGCACTAGTGTTCGTGTCTATTGTAATTCACAAGCCATATCTACACTGCACCTGTGCAGAAAACGTGATAGTAAAAATAATTAAAGTTGTGGGCTTGTAAATTATATTTTTATCTTAACTGCCTTATGAAATTTGTCTGTATTTGTCTGTGAATCACAACTGCACCTGGTTAGACAAGATAAATGAGAAAAAAAAAGTTTATAAATTTGTACAAAAGCAGCTTATTCTTGATTTTTGTTTGGTTTTACAAATTTACTCGCAGGCACTAAACGGTGACCATTAAAACCAGTCTGGTAGTGGGTTGCACACGAGTATGAACCAGAAACTTCCTAAATGTCCTGGCAATCATCAGACCTCACCGAGACTTCAAATTTGCAGTTTTACAGGAGTAGTGAACGGGTTTGCTGCGCTGAACGGTTGTGGGAACCATATCACAATGAATAAATGCGAGAGCAACAGTGGAAATCCGGAGGACGACAGGATCCTCCTTCATCCGTTTGACTACATCAGGTCACTCCCGGGGAAGGGAGTCCGCTCAAAGCTGGCCGTGGCTTTTAACTACTGGCTCAACGTGAACCCGGAGATTTTGAATAAAGTTTGTGATATTATGGAAATGCTCCACAATGCTTCTTTACTGTAAGATTTTACCCTAAAAATTTCCCACTATTAACTTTATGGATTTGTTTGTAAATTTGATGTTTGTTCGGTAAATTTGAAGTATCGATGATATTGAGGATGGAAGCGAGCTCAGGAGGGGTCAACCAGTTGCCCACGCTATTTTCGGAGTCCCTCAAACAATCAACGCTGCCAATTATGTGTACTTTATTGCTCTGGAACGGACACTTGGGCTGAATCATCCCAAGGTAGTCTCATAAACTTGAATTTCCAAGAGGAAAAATATATTCAGCTTCAATCAACGTTACTTTTCAGGCTGTCGAGGTGTTCACTGAGCAGTTATTAGAGCTACATCGCGGACAAGGAATGGAGATATACTGGCGGGACAATTTCATATGCCCAAGTGAAGCACAATACAAAGAAACAATCGTGAAAAGTATGTAAACAAGGTTTTAAAGAAGGCTTGCAACAAAAAGGATATAAAAAAGACTAATGATTTTTTTTTCTTGTAAATTTTCGCAGAAACGGGTGGACTGTTCATGCTAGGAATCAAGCTCCTTCAACTGTTTAGTGACTATCAGAGTGATCTTAAGAATCTAGTCTCCTTGATGGGCTTGTACTTTCAGGTTCGGGATGATTACGCAAATTTGATGCTGACGGAGGTGATAGATGTTTCCCATTTTAAATACAAAATTTCGTAAGCATGACATAAATTGGTATGTCCTTTTCATTTTCCCAGTATTGCGAGAACAAAAGCTTCTGCGAAGACTTGACTGAAGGCAAATTCAGCTTTCCAGTGATCCACGCAATCCACACTCAGCCAGAGGACAACCAAATCCAATGTATTCTCAAGCAAAGAACCAAAAACCTGGATTTGAAAAAGTATTTTGTTTCGTTGCTCGACAAGTTTGGCTCCCTTAAGTACACAGAGACCGCCCTTCGGCGTCTCGAACAAGAGCTGCGCGACGAGACGGCCAAACTAGGAGGAAACCCGTACTTAATGTCGTTGCTCGATGAACTTACTGCTTCCATTCCTAAGTAAATTTTAATGAAAATTTAATAGTTAGGCGCCTAGAATTTATGATGGTTATCTGAAGGGAAGATTAAGCGTTACCAGAAAAGAAAAAAATATCAATCCTGTTCTGACTTTTTTTTTGGAAAAAAACATAATAATAATGTGCAGATGATGTTGGAGCTTGGCTTTTGATTTGAAAAGCTCCCACAAAAATATTTGGAACCATTTTTGTTGTTGTTAAATTTTCGATATACAGTATCATGATGTGAATGGCTTGCTGAAGTGACTGTAAAGATGCGACCCTTATTTCCTGTGTACTTAAATTGCTTGGAGGGTAGATATTGTAGGGTGGCATTATGATGGGAGGGAGGGAAGTATGACTAGTCTTTTAAATCATGTTAAAATATTGCAGTTGAAGTTGTAAAAGCGTAACAAACAAATTTGGAAAGTAACGTGCAAAGAAAATGGAAGTTGGTTTATTGGAAAACATTACCTTATAGAAGTTATCTTGCAAGACAGTTCATTCCAAAAACATACATACAAAATATGCGTATCTCGCTCTGATATAAAAGAAAACTACTTGACTTGTGGTTCAAAATGTTGACAATAATAAAAAAGCAAATTGGAGCATTTCTAGTATTACAGATTATGAAACAATATTATCAGTTTAGGTAATTCCTAAAAACTATCAAAATAATTAAATTGTGAACAAAAAATAATATCATGAATGAAGCGTGATGCATTTAAAAAAATAAAATGAATATCGAGCTGTGAATTATTATCTAAATCTCAAACTTTTGTTGTAATTGTATTTATCATTGCAAATGTCTTATTCGATGGTATTTATTGTAGTGTAGTGTATACAGTTTAAGCAGTCACGTTTCGTACAGACACATTCAACAAATACCACAACTTTTGTTTTATACTCTTGTACCTTCGTAGAAAAACTTGCTATTTCTGCTGTAAATGTTATTTACTCGGGTTTATAGTTTTGTGTGTTGGTTCGGCTAGAGGTGAAGAGGTAGGGACCTGTTTTTTGGTTTAAGCTTTTTGTTTACCATCTCCCAATAAGTTTTATCATCTCTGAGCTCTCAATAAATACTACTTTTCACTAGACTCACAATCCAATACAGCGCAGCCTCTCAAAGCTTTGTCCGTTGAAACAAAAAGGAAACTCATCTCTTATAATTATTCAATCTTCGATAGGGCATAACATTCACTAATGCCTTCGTATAAAAGCCCCTCTGCTTTCACCTATCATTCCCCATCCTCGTGGATCTCAGCCTCAGCAAACACATTTGATTGATTCCATAAACAGAGGCAGATAAATAAAATGAAAACGAATAAAACTGCCAATCTCCCGGTAAAAATTAGAAACCAATTTTATTAAATAAGGTTAAAAGACATCGTTTACCGTTTATGGCTTCCTATTCTTTTTTTTCTGATGGTTTGGAGGAAAACCTTTTATATTTACCCAATTACAAAATTGACAAAAAAATATATGCCACCTGGATGGATACCGAATGAACATGTGCACACAAACTGCTTTTCCACAAAAGTCCTCTCTGTTCAGGCCCATATACGGATTCAAAAAATAAAAATACAAAATTTATGCGGGTTATGTATTAAATAGAAAAACACATTCAAGAGTAAATAATAATAATATAATACGAAATTATAATGAAAAGCAACACATTGAGAGAGAAAAACCATTTGTTTGCATTTACGACGGAAAAAAGAGAAAGTTTGCTTTCCCTGCTATCAGACAAAAAACCGCAAAAATGTAAGCAACACGTAGTGAAATGTACACACATTACGAGAGAGAGAGAAAAAAACTCATGAGTGAAGTGAAGTGAGTGACACAAATATCACCTCAATCAACTTTCACCAATACTATCTTGGCTTTCATATTCACCAAGAGGAAAGGCTGTGGTTATATATTTTTCTCCTCTAAAATATTTCCTTTTTTACCACTGACAAACCATACCGAGTGGATGTGTCGATTGATGTATTGCTTCTTTCCAAGAAGTGTTTAAAAAAGAGAAAGGGGATGGCGTTTTGTGTGGTTTTGTTTCGAGAGGATTTGTATGTCTGGCAGGGAGGTGTAATCACAGGTAGTTAAGCTTCAACCGTCGGCGAGCTCACATGCAGAGAAAGCATTCAGTCAACTGTTAATAGTAGTGACTCTTACTTAAAAAGATGAGTGACAATACGGATTCAAGTCCTGAGGAACGCCCCCAGAAACCAGTTGGGGAAACGCTCTACGCCGAGTTGAATCGGATGCGGGAGGCGTTAGTCGAAAAGGACAAGGAAGTCAGCAGGCTTCAGAGGGAGGTGCACAAGTTAAAGGTAACGGAATTGCGTTTGGGAGGGGCGAAGCGGTTTTTATCATTAAGTTCCTGGGTTTTTTATAGTCTGTCATAGAAAAGTCCGAACTTACGAGAATTCCATCGCTTTCATCTTATCAACAAGGCAGTCTGCAGAAAAAATGTGGCGTGTCTGGTGAATGTGGCCTGATGCCAGGTCGCGAGGGCTCCAGTTCAAGTGACGTCGCATCGCCACCAGAACGGCACACAAAGGATTTCCGGACGAGGCAGCTTATACGATCGGCATTGGGAGAGAATGACTTTCTCCAGAATCTGGATGCAGACCAAGTTCGGGATATTGTGGATTTCATGTACCCTCAAAAGTTTGCTCCTGGGGATTACGTTATTCGAGAAGGCGATCAAGGTAGCCAATACCGCAAAAGAAAATTGTAAATCTTTTCATTAATCCGTATTGATTATCTTTGTAGGAAGTCAGTTGTATGTGACTACCGAGGGACAACTTCAAGTTTCTCAAGATTCACGAAACTTGGGAATACTCAAACCTGGAATTGCTTTTGGGGAGCTTGCCATGTTGTATAATTGCAAAAGAACTGCATCCGTTAGAGGTATTCGTAGGTCTATAAGTGTGTCTAAAATTTTGAAAAAAATACCTAATTATTTGTCTATGTTTTCTATTTTAAGCAATTACCGAGTGCAAAGCTTGGGTTTTAGAGCGAAGAGCCTTTCAAATGGTGATGGTGAAGGCTGGAATGCAACGAATTAAAGATCGGATGATGTTTCTCAAGTCGGTTCCTCTTCTCAAAGGATTGGACTCTGCAAGTCTAGCGAGAATTGCAGATTGTCTTGAAGTGGTAAGAAGTACGAGTGAAAGGTTTTTTCTTTTGCCTGAGATTTTCCAATTTACTCGTTTTTTTTATAGGAAAAGTACCCAGAGGGACATTACATTATTCGTGAGGGCGCTGTTGGGGACACATTCTTTATTATTAGCCAAGGCCGGGTTCGGGTGACTGTAAGTGATACGAGCGGCCGAGATAGTGATATCGTAGAAGGGGACGAGATGGACCCGCAAGATACACTGAAATTGGACACCTCAAGCTTAGATCAGCTTTCTGTGTCGCCATCCGCTCCAGCCGGGGAAAAAATGGTGGTTTTGAGGGAGCTCTCTCATGGGGATTACTTTGGCGAGAAAGCTTTGCTACGCGAAGAACGACGAAGTGCGAACGTCATATCCGTTACAAATGTCGAGGTAAATCCATAAAGAACTTATTATTATTCTTATATAAACAAAAATTCGCTGTTTTACGACGTAGTTTCTTATGAAAACAGGTGTTAACTCTGGATCGTGACTCGTTCATGCAGTTAATTGGGGATTTAGGCGAATTCAATCGGTTGCGTAAGACTCCTCAGTACTCTTCCTGTTCCCAGCTGCACTCCCCGTCAACAGCACCGCACCTGTCCTCCTCACCTGGCAAGAGCCCCGTGTTTGATGAGGGAGATGTTGAGCGATCTCCTGAAATGCTGTCAAGATCCCTGCCCAATCCATCATTTGAAATGTACCATAATTACAATAAAACTCAAGATGGGTTTGACTTCAATCGATTGAAGCTGGAGGATCTTGAGTTTGTCGCTACGTTGGGGGTTGGAGGATTCGGTCGTGTAGAGCTTTGCAAGGCAATACATTTTTAATTTTTTTTGCATGAAATCTCATTTTATTTTAGTTTTTAATGAATAATTTTATGTATAAATAGGTGTCCTACGATCCAACCAAAGTGTTTGCACTTAAGTGCCTCCCCAAATTACACATCATTTCCACCCAACAGCAAGATCATGTTTATGCCGAAAAAAATATAATGATGTCTTGCAACTCCCCGTTTATTGCCAGGTATGGTACTTTATTGGAGTCAACGGCAGGTGGCAGGTGAAAGTAAAAAAACCGTTACATTTTTTACTTATGCAGGTTGTATAGAACATTTAAGGATTCCAAATACGTGTACATGTTAATGGAAGCTTGCCTAGGCGGAGAAGTTTGGACTATTCTACGAGACAAAGGTTCTTTCGACGATTCCATTGCAAGGTTTATAGCTGGATGTGTTCTTCAAGCTTTGGAGTACCTCCATCAGAGGGAGATTGTCTACCGAGACTTGAAACCAGAGAACTTGATGTTTGCAAATGATGGCTACATAAAACTGGTACATAAATCTTAATATTTTTTTTATGAAAAGACATAAAAAATGTACGAGCAAGGATAAAAATTTCTTTTTGAATGAAAAAAATAGGTCGACTTCGGCTTTAGCAAGCTTGTTCCAGCGGGCCAGAGAACATGGACGTTTTGCGGAACGCCAGAGTACTGCAGCCCCGAAATCATTTTGAATCGTGGACATGACAAGCTCACTGATTTGTGGAGTTTAGGAATCCTCTTGTTTGAGCTTCTCACAGGCTAGTAAGTTGGACCAGACGTTTCTGATTATAATTTATGACAAATGTTTTTGTTTTTAACTTCTCCCTTGACGAGGTTTTGTTCCAATTTTTATGTGACAAGTTTCATTGTTAAAAAATGGTTGTTTGTTCCATAGTCCACCTTATGGACCACACTCGGCTGAGAACGTTTTGGGGAGCGATACGTCCTCCGATCCTTTGGCAACTTATAATGCCATTCTGAAGGGAATCGACTCTGTCAAGTTTCCAAAAAGTTGTAGCAAAGCTGCAGTTTCTCTCATTCGTCGACTTTGCAAACAAGCCCCAGGGGAGAGACTTGGTGCTAGAAGCCTTCGTGACATTAGCTCGCATAGATGGTTTCAAGGTTTCGACTGGGAGGGATTAAGGAGTAGAAAGCTCAAGCCTCCGATTACGTCCAATTTGAGGGGACCACTGGATACGTCCAATTTTGATAGGTTTGAGATTGAGATTGAGGACACGCCTGATGATTTATCAGGGTGGGATGATGATTTCTGAAACGAAAAAAAGTATTTTTCGAAGTAATGAAGGGATTTGTGGTGTAATTTCGTAAAAAATGCATCCATATTGTTCGAAAGTTAAGCTGCAAGCTATTTGTGTAAATAAATGATTGACCAACCACTAAAAATGCAATTTCTTACTAAATAATTTTTTGTAAATTTGATTCAAGTTTATTCTTTGCGGGTATATTGGTGATGATAGCTAATTACATTTGATGTCTAAGAACTATTACTTATAGTCGAATAGGTCTTGCGAGATGACAGTCCCTAGATGCATTCAATAAACTTTCTCTGCCTACATCTGACCTTTATAGACTTTATAGTCTGACTATGCGTGGGACTATAATATACCAATTGTCAATCGATTTCACATTAATAAAAGTGTTCATCAAGGTTATTAGACATGTCATGAGTATGAGTACAAGTCTACTAAGGAAAAACTGTGTGAATTATTCGTTGTCTCTCTGTCCTTATGCGCAGAGGAACTACGTTTCTCGACAAAACTTGGATGAGTCACGATGTAAACAAAGTTTTTCCAAGAATCGGACGAATTAAAAAAACAAGAAGCAATCATGATCATATACATTTCAAGTGGACAGAGATACTTGCAGTGAATTTCATACTGCGACTGACTTTACATTGGATAAGTTACCTTAAATTAATACGCCACCTGCGTTGTTCCCAGTTCGACCAGACAGTCGCCCTTGAATTGCTAATAACGGCTTAACTTGAGCAAGTTTAACAAAACTCATATTCCAATCTTGCCCTTTTACAACACAAAAAGTCTTCCCCTTGAATAAATATCATGTTAACAAATTTAAGAAGCAAAGGTCTTTTAAAAATGCACGTGTTCTCCATCCAGAAAAGTTTTCAAATGTAGGACACCTCTTGGATAATCCATTACATAGAGACTATCCAGTCCTATAATTTGTGTGGGAAAGCATTGCTTACCTCGCTTGTGTTCCGTTATTTCACCCATTTTCTTGGAACGTTTGTCGTAACGTGTTGTTAAGTTTCATAATCAACTTTTTACTGCCCAATAACACATATGCATAGTGCAAGTCCAGCGGCTACATACATTTTACGATAAGTTTCATACAGGGAAAGTATTGTCCCCCTAGACTGGACAAAAATTTTACAACAACATGGCCTAATATAAATATGTTTCGAATGCCCACAACATTGCGTTTAGTTCAATCAACTTGACGGACTTGTAAGGCTAACCGAACGAGTATACGTCCAATGTTACCGGTTATTTTTGACGATGATGATTTGAGCTGTAGAAAAGGTAGCCGTTTTTTTATTTCTTTGTACAAATACAAAAGTGAAAATGCTTTGCATACATTCATGGTCTACCTACATTTTTCCCCCTGCCTAGTTCTTTCTCTTCCATGCATAATATCTACTAAACTCCCGTCAGCAATACAAAAAAATGGGTTTCTTTCGAGTGACTTGGCGGTGGTGAATTGGAAGGAAATATACAAAAAAGGCTGTCCATATTAGATGGGTCTCAAGGGGGAAAGCAGTTTAGTCAAGCGGCAGTTATTTTATGGTGAGAAGGTCTGCATCACTTCTATTGCAGGAAAGCAGTTTTTGTTTCGTGACTTCGGACAGAAGAAAACCTGACATTCCTTTTAATAACACCAAAAAATAAAACTTCAACAGATTCAATACCGGATTGACTTTACACTTGAATGACAAATATTATTTTGGAAAAAATGGAGGTTTTTTATGACGCCAAAAATATTATGGCAGACAACAATGCGTATAGTATTTACACACGGCAAACCAAGGCGAAATACCGGCAGAACGGAAGTAAAAAGTAGTTATCCGGCTGCAAAGAAAATCCCAAGGAAAATTCAATGAGAGAAAGTTGCTTCAAGACAAGAAGCCAGTCGTTGTTCTTGGCTGGTCGCTGTCAAGTGTTTTTAGTGGGATTTTTTTATATCTAGACAAGAACTCGTTGTTAACATGAAATTAATTGACAGTGAAATCCTGAGTAGGATTTAAAGTTATTTTTCCCAGTGGTCTTCAAAATGGGCTACAGGATTTAAAAAGCCTATACCTAGGAGTCTAGTAAAGGAAACGGGGAAAGTAGTAGTGCTAGCAAATAAATCAAGTGTCTGTCTATCTCGAAGATAAAAATCAATTGTGGAGAAAATATTTAGCAGTTTTCACACGTCTGTTTAAGTGTTGGTGCTCAAGTGATGATATGTAATAAGCAGATCATTTCCGTCAGCTTTTTTCCTTGCAACGTTCTGGAACGTCACATAATTTCGTCGGCATGTTTTTACAGACTTGCCTCAGTCAGACTTTCGACTAAAAAAATCTAATCGAATGGAATTGATGACGACATTTCACCAAGAAAAAACTAAGAGTGCAATGACACTATATTTTCAACGATTTCCTTCATTTCAAACATATGTTTTTTCGTATCTCTCAAACAAGTTGGCGATAAAACTGGCTATGAAAAATAAATGAGGATAATATCCTTTGAATTATTAAACGAATCATGTCCTCTCCCTTTAGTCTTTGAGCGAAACTGGCCAGAGAAAAAAAAGAAAGTAACATGGATAGCTATGCTCTGTCAGAAAAGGGTACGTCAATATGGAGGAAACTCCATGTATGTTACTACTTTAGGCTTGAAATCCGAACTTGAGTACGATTTTGCAGTTTTAAAGACAAACCTGGACATGTATTCATGGCTTACTTGAACTCGACTCGGCTATATTACTGGGTGCATGAGCTCGGCTTAAAACATAATAACATCCGGTTTTTAAATAAATAAAAGTGCGGTTTAAAAGTGAACTTGAGCTATATACAGAGGTTATTTGTTACGTAAGCTATAGACATGATTTTGTTGGCTATTTCCAAAGTATACCTTGGAATTCTCCAAAAGAATCCGATTTCCAACATTTTCCTTATGTGCAACATGACATGAACTGTGATGTGAGCATCACGAAGAAGAAAAAACAAATCGAAATTACATCCCGTGAAGCCTTGTTGTCGTGTTTTTAGGTTTTTTAGCTATCCAAAATACCAACAGGAAAAAAACCACAAGCCACTGACAGCATGGAATGGCGGCATGCTTTCAGAAAATTCTCATACTTCCCAACAAACATCTCAAGGTTTCTCTGTTTTCCTGTCGAAATTGTGTTAATACTTGCCAGCTAACTGACCAAAGAAAAAAAATTGTCATCACCAAAAACTTTCTCCCTGTGAAGGATCTCTAAAGATTCGTTCACACTTCTTATGCACACAGCAAATGTTATTTTCTTTATAGCAAGGTTTACAATAAACCTTAACCAAAGACAGTGGTTGTGTGCACATAATTGCGTTACGTTTCAAAAATTAGAAACAAGCATGGGAAATTACGTTGTGAGGAGTTCCACGCTAAGCTTCGGTTTTCTCTTGATGCTCGCCGGCCTTTCATGTGGCAACTTTCCCGTCCTCGATGTAGATACCAATATGAGAATAGTTTTGGTTCCTTATGACACTCCGGTAAGTTTCAGATTATAATAATCGTGTAGTATTTTTTTATGACTTTCACTCAACGCTAAAAGGAAATACAGCTAAAATGCAAACTGGCAGGATTAGATACATTTCCAGGAATAAAAAGTAATGCTAATCCGCTTGTCAGAGAACTACATAACACAATGTCATGCATGTAGTCTCCTATTCAGTGGAAATTTTACGCTAGAAGGCTCGCAGAATTAATATTTCGTAGCAATTAGCAATTCACACCGGAGACCTTACCATGAATACTTTATCAAAAGCTGTTTTTCCTTTCATATTAAGTTGAAAGCTATTCCTTTGAAAATTGTTTATATCGGATAACTTGCAAGGATGTAGCAATTTCCGGGAAAGAAAATGGGTGAAAGTATGAGATATGATTAGATGAAGGTGTGAAACAAAAAAAAACTGTAAATGGCAGAGACATAGCGCTAGAGTGACAACGATAGAGAGGACGAAAATTATCAAGTTAACGTGTTCATCCATTGTGCTTTCTCTCCTTTTTTTGCACTGATGATGGTACTTAATAATAATGGCATCTTTTTTCTCTTTTGTTCTCAGGTTGGCACAATCATTTATCGTCTTCGAGCCTCAGACTCTGACAACAACTTCCCCTTGTCGTTTGAAGTGTTAGGAGCCATAGGGAAATCCATTTTGAGTCTTCGCTTTCTCGGCTGTGAACTCACCGAGTCGCTGTGTCAGGCAGATGTGGTTCTCAAAAAGGCTCTTGACAAAGGGCGCACTTACGAGTTTCAGCTTCAGGTGAAAGACACTGACGGGGACTATACGAAAGTACATTCCGTCATTAGTGCCACCACGGGCACAGCCAATTTCAATCCTACCTTTATACCTAGAATCATCCATTTAGATGAGGTGAGTCTTCTTTTTGAATATTTAATTTCAGCTTGGATGAGTATTATATAGCAAAACAGCAGGCTTTGACTGGAAACATATTTTATGCTTTTGTAGCTTAGAAAAGATCGGAACTTTCTGGGCTCTCAGTCATTTCTTATTTCCTGCTTGACTGACTTTCTATTTCACATCATTTCTTAATTTAATAAGCTATTAGTCGATGAAGAAGTAGACGCTCATACAGGCATTGCCAACAATAAAGACGGCTCGTTCTCATTCCTATGTAAATACTTGCTTTTGTTGTTACGAAAACTGAACGTATTGATATTTTAGCTGCAGTGATCATTGAAGGTTCGTCGAAGCTCAAATATTTATTTTAAAATTACACAAATTATCCAAGAACATGTTCAATATTCAAATTTGAACGCTATCCCCGCATTCTCTAATTATGTGTATTTACATGGAACGACAGCTTTTGCCGAAACATATACATAACCTATGTATGAATAACAAAAAATTGAATTAGTATTGCTATCTGCTATTACGTTTGCAATCAATTGTCGTATGCATCGACAAAGAAAGCCAAGAACACTTGAAATTAGTGTTATTGATAGGCTATTATTGTCAAACATGCACACATCGAATTGTTTTTTTTTTCTCAGGATCTTCTGTAGCTATGAATAAACAAACAAGTGAAACAATGAAAACCAGGAAACACACACACACTATTACAAAGTAATATCATTTCCCAGCGACACATCGCGTGAATACAACAAATCGATTAGTGTATCGAATGGGAAAACGAGTTGCGTCAGACACAGACGGTTTTAACAAAAAGTGTTAGAAAACAAGTTTTTCCTATGCAAATGCGAGGTGCAATGGTTGTGTCCCTTTGGAGCTTATCGTCTACCGTCAGGCCATGTTTTTCAGTTCAACTCTTATCCCATTAAATATGTAACTCGGGAGGGGAAAAGCTCAGGGGAAAAATTTGTTGGTTTTTTTGGAGTATTAGATATTCGCCTGAGTAAAACATGACATGACATTATAAAATGAGGAAGACGCCGAGAGAAAAACGTTTTCTGAGCAGGAAGACATGTTATATTTTGTGTGTATTGCATTGACGTAACATTGGTGTTAACTCTTTGTTCAGAAAGTGGGTCTGTTGAATGATTTCGTTGTATGCACTTGATCGATTCTATCATTAAGATAATCAAATGCATTTTTTCTCTTCGAGAGAGGGGCGAAGACACAAAAAGAATCAGCACGACTCCCTGCCTTAGGATTGCTGCTATATCCAAACTAGTGCTCAGCCATCGACCAATTATTTTATTATGTTGCTAGAAAGAAACTTTTAGTACAGGTATAGGCGTAGTCGCAACTGTTTCGTCACAATATCTTGTCAAATTCAAGGTGTATTTTTAGTTACGTTGAAATTTTCACGTTTATTATAAAAAATGGCATTCTTTGTACTTTAGAGGAACTGAATCAACAGAAATTTCTAGTGCAACCATGCCATGTTTACCCTTACAACCTCCAAAATGATACAAAGGCATGTCAAAAACTGAATTTATGAAAAGCGTATGTCCTTTTTCATTCTTACACCAAGTTTTCCCCCTGTTTTCGTTTTTCGGAAACGTAGCACAAGTACATGAAAGCTCACACGATTCGGGGGAATATGACTCAGTATTAAGCTTTATTAAAGAAACGCTCAGCAGCAATATTTCTACGTGGGTGGATTGAAAAAAAAACATTTGCTTACGACGAAAAATCGATGAATTCGAAAGACCCTTTCGAGCATGCATCCTTTTTCTATATTGAAGTCAACCTAGGCGTGTGGTGTGAGCTAATTTGTACAGCCTCTTTCTTCCATTTCGCGAAGACCACAAAAGTATCAACTTGGTGAAAGGATTCATATTTAATTAATGAGGCCTCTATTTCCCAATTAGCAATTTGGTAATTGCCGTCGATAGTAACATTTGAACTTCCGTAATCTAATGAGCACGAGCAGATGGATTATTGACCTGCTTAAATGTTATATGAAGCCAGGTTCTTAAATTATTTACCCCTGATTAATCAAAAAGAAGCCCGGAGTGAGGGCAAACAGGAGGGGGGATAAGCAATCAAAACAAGCTCGATAAATTCTCGACTTTTTGTTCGGTTTGAGTTTTTATTTTGACGTGAACCCGGGAAATAGCGAATTAAATAAAACGGTAGCAGTTTAAAGTGGAATAAAAGCTAAGTTCCTGTTGCAAGATAACAAGCAATTTTATTGCTGCAATAGACCTTTCAAATAGAGCAACTTGGTCTTCTACATTGACTTTCACAAGCTTATCCCCTTAGTCAAGTTCTTATAGAACTGCTCTTCAACGAGATAACACTTTTGATGCCCTACATCTTGCTATTGTCATGAAAATCTTATACAGGGAACACCACAATCATGTCAATAAAACGCATACTTTTCCCATCAAGATGATGAGAAAGACATCACACTGGTCATTTACCGAGTAAAAAATGCATACGAAATCGACCGAAAACTGTGTGCCCCATGAATACAAACGAGTTTCGTGCTTCTCATTTACTAAAAATGTAGGATAAGAAACATTTACTCCAAAAACAAGCTATACTTGATACTACTAAGAATGTATGTAAATATCGCATAATATTATGCCATGCTCCTGGTGACACGCTTTCTCCGCTTTTATTTAGGTCAACAAAAAAACTATAAAGAAATGAGATCATTGTACTGTTCTCTAGCTACAAGTGCTGGAACTCTAAATGGGAATCCGAAAACGTGCTTTGTTTATGTTTATACAAATGGCGAAAACACTCATGGGTTATGTTTTGCACATGTAAGAAATGGTGTGTATATTTATTAAGTGCTTTCCCCATTACCATCATGCTTTTCCCACTTCACACTTCTCTCAGGCTCTCGTCTCGAAATAAACTTGTCGTCCGAGTGTGGACTGTGTGCATACAAAAAAAGTAGCATGTATATAATATGCAAACACGCGATTTCCCAATTCATGTCACAAACAATGACTCGGGCTATTTGCCTGGGTTGGCTTTCGCATGCCGTAGCGCCCTGCAAAATGAATGGGCTTTTTTGAAGAAACAAAACGAAAAATGTTTTCCAGGACGTACACACGAAACCTAGACTAAAACGACGACATTATTTGGCGTTTGATATGAATGTTGCTATTCTGTGATGGTCGCAAAATCCCGCGTCGAGTAAATATCAAGAGAAACAGTAATCTGTAGAAGTAATGATAGAATAATTGTTTTACTGGTACACACGACTGTTTCCTTCTGCAATTGACAGTATCATTAAATCGAGAGTGCGGTGCGTGGCTTACCTATATGCTTTTTTTGCTTTCAGTTACTACTTTTGAATACAGGTCACGTGTGAACAAAATGAAAAACAAAAATCTATTCTTACGGTAAAAAACAGTTGATGGGTTTTGAGATATTATTGCCGGATTACGTGTACGACTGTGTACGAATCATGTTTATGTAGGCCACATCTGTCATTGGCTTCCGGATACCGACGATCACGATGAAAAATCGTTTGAAGTATCGAAATCGAACGGAAAATCATTACTTTTACTCTTCTGTAGGTAGGCAAATGAGTTTTGCAACAGAAGACTTTAGCGCACAGATATAGTTCCTTGTTGTCCTTCGAAAAAAACGAAACGAAAAATTGTTTCAACATTTATAATTTTGAATGAGAGATATTGCGTGTTGAGTTTTCACTCTAACAACTATTGCGTAATTTATAAACGCGTAAATACTTAGGCAGCTCGGTTCATTAGGCAGCTATTGTATTACTTTTACTTGCTTGCGGTGGGTCTTTTTATCAACATTTCATTTCCCCCCCAAATGAATCCCCGAATGAGCTGAATCAGAATCTAAGTATATTCTCTAGCATGAAATCATGAAAGCTACAAGTTGACGGCTGGCGGCTTTCTGTAAGGTGACAATCCATTTTTTACGATTTTAGAGCCAAAGCCAATACATGCAGCATGGCGAGTTTCATTTTCCGCTTAAAAACTCGGAATGCTTTCTCTCTCGGACTCTCTAAAACAAGGATTTTTTGACACAAATACTATCCTCCAGCGTGACCAACTCGTTTGGACAAATCAAACTAGTTCACTTTCAGGGAAAATTTATGATGCCATTAAAAATGACATGCTTGTCCTAAATCGATACCTTTTTTACGCTGTTGGGATGTTAGGCAGATATCAGAAAAAGACAAAAAGCTAATGATGCTCGGGTAGTTCTTTTTTGTACGACCTACCCAAAAGAATAGGTAATAGAAGCGAAAAAACAAAACGCATTGGCTGTGTCAGCCCATAATTTTCAACAGGGAAAATATGTTATGCACATGAACGTTTTGTATCGACATTATGACGAAAAGTTTATGATTAGCTGGTGTATAATTAAAATGAGATAAGTTTCTGCTTCTTTTTTTTTGTTCACGTACAACGTAGTGTTGTAAGTCACGTAAAAATTTTTAACTGGGTCAGCAGAGGATATAATTAGTATACATATTTTTTGTGTAATCGTATGGCGTGTTGTGTATCATATTTTTTTCTTTACAGAGTACTCCAGTTGGAACAGAGCTGGAAAAGTTTGTCGTCGCAAAAAATGAGCTCAATTCCCGTCACGTTTTTCTCGAAATACGGGTAAGCCAACTTTAGAGAACAAAAAAATGTACTTGCGTGCAACATGTAAAAAAGTGTGGAAAATGTCAACCAAAATCGTTCCAGCTGTGATGATATTTGATCACAAGATGGTTTAAAATGTAACCAACTCGGATGTGCCGTTTGAATTTCAAAAAATTTATGTATTTTTATTCTACTCTTTTGTAAAATACAGGATAAAGGAGATCGCATTGCGCTGAGGCAGCGGCTTGTGTCCAACAACAAAACTGAAGGGACGCTTCTTCTCAAAAAGAGTTTAGATTATGAAACCGAGCCGTGGTTCACGTTTCAGCTTCTAGCTATGGTATGTAACCTATTAACCGGAAGTCGTTAAAAATACAATAAAAAAGTGAAAAAAACCCTAGTTTTTACCTAAAGTTGCTCATGACTTGGAAAAGTTTTTCGCACTTTTCTTTTTTAGGTCATTTTCAATTGACACTAATTTCGAGAATCGACGAAAAACCCGGCGTGAAAAACACATTAATGCTCATTTCCCTTTCATATTCCCCAGGGACATAACTTTTTTCCATCTCATAATCTGGAAATATAGCGCAGAGTCGCAAAGTTGTTCGGGAAATGATGTTAAATAAAGAATTTTTATGTGTACAAAATTATAGCCGTCATTAGCATAGAAAACTTTTTTTTTGTGTTCTCCTAAGTTGCAAGAGAGAATGGTCTGGGGAAAGGGGAAAATGGCTACGAGTGTATGTGGGTATGAATGATACTTCTCCAGACCACAGATGTTTATTTTGATAGAGTGTGGCTTGATGACAACTGCAAGGAAAACAACTTTCGTTTTGACGTAGCTTTCCCTTAAGAATAGATATGCAAACAAATAAAAGGACTAATGTTTACAACTGAAATAGGCATGTCTAACCTAATTTATCTGTTTTTTGGGAGTATTGTTTGAAAATGAGGCTAGGATAACCGTGGCCTAGAAAAAAAAGAAAGTAAACTTAAGGTTCTAGGCCGGAAGTGCTATTAGGAATGAAAGAAAATTATTGGAATTTATGTTGATGTCTAACAATAAATAAATCGCTACCCATTCTCATTATTCTTCAAGCAATAAAATCTGAACAGCAACAATCAATATACCATTGGAACATTCAGAATCTGCGCAAAATAGGAATGGCCTTAATAGTTTTTTAGTAATTTTAAAAATGAGGTTTTTTATTTGTTGCAGAATGCGTACACAAATATTTCCTGCGACACAAGGAATATTCTCGTGTCGCAGGTAATTGTCGCAGTCCATGATGTACAAGACACTCCGCCATATTTTAACAGTCTTCCTGCATCTGTGGAATTGAAAAGCTCAATGAAACCGGTACAAGATCTAATAATATTTCATTGTTGCATGAAAGGTTTGTCAATGGTGCGGGGGGTTCTCATGTGCTAATTTTTTTTTTTTCTATAACAGGGGGACTTGATTGTCAAAGTGGCTGCTGAAGATGGTGATAAACAAAACAAAAGACTGATACGCTATGGATTCTTGACTGATTCTAATCCATTTGTAGTTTTCTTCGACCTTGACCCTATGTCAGGTATGAAAAAACCTTTGTTAATCCACTATTTTCCTTATACACTTCCAGAAAGTAAACACAAGATATCATCATTTTGCACGTGATAAACTTCTCATCATTCTCGCAGGCTATTTCTCGTTTCTTTTTGTGCTGAAAAACTTTTTCATTCCTTTTTATTTTATCATGGATTGTTAAAGCTTAGCCAACAACAGAAAAACCCCTTTTTTATATACTTCCCTGTTTTTACCAATGTGTGCGTGTCTTGATCATCGTTCATGCCTCCGGCTTGCAAAAAAATCTAAGATACTTACAGAAATCTACTGAAATTCGCTTGTTAGAGCTCTAAAAGACTTTATTTTTTCCCGAAATGTGTTTACCTTGAGAAGTTAGTTTGAAAAATATTAATCCTAACGGTGAAAGCATCAAAACAGTGTACCTTCTCTATCTAAATACTGAAATTGAGTAGGGATGCTTCTGAGTGATATAGGATTGACCCAGTTTTTTGTGTGCTACGCTACACGACTATCCTTTAAAAAAAATAAAGTCATTTTTATTTTCTTCCCTGGCGGATGGAACATAAAACCGCGCTCGTTTTGCTTTCACTTCTGCTTCGAATCTTTTTCCAGATTGTAACATGACTGGAGGTTTACACTAGAGTAAACAAATATGAAGAGAAAACCGAGTCTGGTGTGACAGGAGAAAAAAAACTTGTAGAATGTCGACTTCTCTTTGTGGGGAGAAAGTAAATACATTTTACCTTGAATATAACACGCTTTATGAAGTTTTCACTGAGAAGAATATAAAGTGTATTCTAGCGTTCATTGAAACATAAACAGAGAGAGAGAGAGAAAAAAAATGTCCATAATAAAAAGGAGTTTTCGCTTGAGACTATTTTCCTTTTGAGGAAAAAAAATCTTCTTTTCACAAGTTTTCACTTTATGTTTTTTTCCTCTTTCGTGTGCATTTTTCTACAGGGGAAATTCACTTGAGACGCAATTTAACAGAGCTCCTTACCATGGCCAAACCCAATGAACCAATTGAAATGACTATAATAGCGGAAGAAATAATCCCGGACTCTGGAAGACTTGCTGGGAAGTCGTCATCAACTAGATCCTCGTCGTTCCAGGATAATAGTAGCCGAGCCATGGGTAAAATCACATTTTGGTTTGGTAGGGATTCATCCTTTGGACCTGCAGTCTTTTCGTCTGACAAGTGAGTAGAAAATGCGGCGTTATAGCTTTGTAGCCTTTTTAGCTTTAACACAAAAACTTGCTTCCACTTCATCATAACTTCAATGCTGAAATAGCAGTTTAAAATGACTTTTGAAGCCTTATGAAGCTCTATTATTTAAAATGTACTATTATGTACTCGTAGACTCAGTAAGTACACAAACGATTCTTGATTACGAGCTTGGCAAAACCAGATTTGCTTTCTATTATTCCCTGATTTACGAATTAACTTTGGATTCTAAAGCTTGAACGCAACAAACGGTTGACAGTAGCACTTGAAATGCTTCATTTTACTTTGAATACTCTCAAATCTAAGGAAATTACATCCGCCTAGAAATGTAATTCAAAATAGGGAACAAATTGTTCTTTGAATCAGTTCAAAAGAGTACATTATTGAGAAAATGGAGTATGTTAGGAGTATTGTGTAATGGAAAGGAAAACTACTGCATGGATTTTAATTTCACCTCGAGCCAAACGGCTTGTTTTCTTAAATGTAGGTGAATGGAGTGAATATTTTATTAGAAACAATGCAACTCAGTACTTGTGGAAGATTAGCATAAAAACGGGGAGAATCAAGATGACATAAATAGTTTACCTATTTAGACAATCTTTTTTTATCAGAATCAGAATTAGAATACTATCAACCCAGAAAAATAAACTGTCATAAAAAAGTTCGCAATCCGGGGAATGTGAAAGCAAGTCATGAGGAACCATAAGAAAGGCATATTGTCGGTGAATACATTAATAATAATAATAAGAAGAAGTACATTTTTTTGTTATTTCTTTCACGTTTCGCGATACGAAAAGATATGTCGGAGAAGTAAAGGAGAACAGCGTTTCAGGGACGTTGGTAAGCTTTGGAAGTGTTGTGCCGCGAGTGAGCCATCAACATCCGAATGAGATCATTGCTCTGGCACTCCAACCTGGCGGGGCTTCGAACAAAATCGATAGCAGTCCTCGTCGTCACTCAATCAACAATCACATTCAGAGCAGCAGTCAACACACGAACAGTATTAATGATATGGACGTACCCGGCTTTCAAGTACTTCCGTCACAAGGCTCAGGAAACTTTTCCTTCGAAGTGAGAGTCACTGACTCCAAGCTACTGGATTATGAGGCCACCACAGAATTCACCTTTTTGGTGAGGACAAGAGAAAAAAAAAACTGTTTTTGGGAGATGTTATTATGAATTCTCTGTAGAATACCAAAAGTTGCATATGCATACTTTGATTTCAATGCTGACACTTCTTTCCCTATTTTGTACAAGTTGTTTACTTTTTATGGGGCGATTTGTAAATTTTCGATATAGATCACTGCCATCACTTCCTGTGGCATGTCAAGTGAAGCTCAAATCACAGTCCACATTCGGGACGTGAATGACGAGTCGCCTGTATTTACCCAAGCCGAGTACCATATCGAACTACCCGAGCACCCTGCAAAAGGGACAAAAGTCCTTCAGGTCCAAGCCATTGACAAGGACACGACGGGAAGTTTCGGAAAAGTAATTTATTCCAGCCTTGCAGGTTCGGATGCATTCAGACTCGACCCGATTTCTGGTGACATCACTGTTGAGAGACCTGAGCTCATAGACCGGGAGCTAGAACCAGGTATAGTTGTTTTCCAAGTTTGAAGAAAAATAGGACCGTTTATTTTTTCATTTAACGGCTTAAGGATAACGAATTTGTAAGCAATATCATAAGCACGCAAAGCCGTTTTTGCATATAAGTGGCTGCCTTGTAGAACAACAAACTTGTGTTTTGCTAGTATAGTAATTACCAGTGAAGGGCACGCTATAATTTGCACCTGTCATTATATAATAGCAAGTCAATGCCATTGGCGTAGCATATTACAAGAAGCTATGCTCTTCAAAGAAAAAAAACAGCAGCAGCAGCAGCTTCAAGGCAGCTCGGCACTCAAAGAATTTTCATGAAACTTATACGTATTTTCCCCCATTTTTCAACAAATTACTATTATTTTCGAAACAGAAATTCGTCTATACGTGGAGGCGAAAGATGGCGGTTACTCGGACGCAACAGAGCCAAATGCTGTTCGCAACCTTGGCACGGCCGTGGTCATAATCAAGCTCACCGACAAAAACGACCATGCACCAGAGTTCCTTCAAAAATTTTACCAGGCTGTTCTCAACCCAGGGCTCACTGAACTCAAAGAGCCGCTCTTCCTTAAAGCTGTCGATCTTGATGAAGGAGCGAACGCCCAGGTTCGCTATCAAGTGAAAGACAACAGGTTTTTCGTCGACCCCATTTCCGGAGAGTTCAGACTCCGAGGAGGATTCCACAGGGATCCTAAAGATGGAGACAACCCTTTTCTTGGAAGCGTCCGGGTTTATGCGTATGATCTAGGAAATCCCAAAATGACTAGTGAAACCTCAATCCAACTTTTTGCCGAGGAGATGGTCACTCGCGAAATCCAATTTATTTTCCCTTCCTCCCCTGACAAAATCCGGAAGAATAAGACCAACTTTGAAATCATGCTCTCCAAGCTGAGTGGAGGAGTCGTTGCCATTCAGAATGTGGCTCCGTATAGCAGGTTCCCTCGAGCAGGGGCTCAGCTCAAGTCAGACGGTAGCGAGTTGGAGACAACATCTACCGACCCTGGAGGTGAGGAAGGAGCGACAGCCAGATTTCGCCAGGACAGAACCGAAGCAAATACAGCTGTGAGTAGGCGGGCGGCTGATTTACAATCTGCGTCAGACAAGTCACTGGTAACTGCTACAGTCCAGTATCCAGTTTCCGCTTCACCGACAAGAGTTGATTTATCAACAAATTCCAAGCGTGTATGGCCCTGGAGATGAGGGAAATGGTGAAAGTGGGCAAGGGGGAAATGGAGATTCAAATCAAGGAACAGGAGTACCTGACACAGATAGAATTGTAAGGAGAGAGAGAGAGAAGTTCTGAACTATAAAGGAGAAAGTTTTTTTTTGGAAAAAGTTGTAAAAAAATGCTTTGTTGGGTTTTGTTCTTGCAGAGAATTTACGAGGCTGAAAATCGAGCGTTATTTTGGATATTGATTTCGTTTTTACTTATTCTTTTGATACTTTTCCTAATTTTCTTGTGTTGTGTGTACTGTCCCGGTTGTATGGTTGTACGGCCACTGTTACAGCAAAGGGGACAAAGGTAGTCGTCAGAACTCTGCGAGGAGTCCACTCGTTGAGAAAAGGCGTAGGTCAGACCCTCACAATCGCCACAAGACGTATCCTGAAAAGATTACAGATGAAGAGGCAGACTACGATAGAGACGACTACTCCCGTCACCCGCCACCAGGAAGAAGCCATCATCAACGTCGGGAAGCTTGGAGTGGGGAAGAGAGAAAAGGAAACTGGCGAAGCAGCCAGCAATCTCCGAGAAGCATGAGGAGATATCGTGGTGGAACACCACCACCGAGAAGTCGAAAAGTTGGTCCACAGCCACATGAAACGGATGTTGCTTTGGAGGACTGGGAGTTTGATGTGGGGCCACAGCGGGGACGAGATCAAGGGGAAGAGATTGGCTCCCGGTGGCAGCTACAACAGCAACAGCCAATGCAGATGCAGCCAGCGACAATGATGCCGATTCCCGTAGCAGTGCCAATTCAACAGCCCCGTCGAGTTGTATTTGGCCATCCGGGGCAAGTTGAGGATCCCTATATTCGGAGATCCCAAGAGGCATTTATTGCTGCGGATGAGGCGCAGATGCAGCGGGCTGGGTATGCTATTGCAAGACCTGCTCAAAGCCTACCTCCGGGACCTGATGAACGAGCTGTGTCTCATTTACAGCAACGCAAGGCTAGATTTTTCAGGTTAGCTTTTTACAATGAAACAAAATAAATTAGTGGAAAATATGCAAAAAATCGATAGGAATAGTAGTTTTTATGTACTTTTGTCGTTTATTCGCAGAACTGAGACGGGCGAAGTCTTGCAGTTTGGAGATTATGAAGGAGATGAAGGGAAAGAGCTCCTAATCAAAAGGTACATTGACGAGCAGCAACCAGGAGACCACGGCCTTCCCCAGCAGCAGTCCATATCAAGTCAGCATCGTCAGGACGGAATGGTTCTCAGTCAACCTCGCATTGATCATGGTGAAAGAGAACCTGATCCTGGCTATGATCCTCAGCGCCAAAGAAACCCAGGGCAAGGCTCAACTGTTGACCGACCTAAAGCCGCAATTGTCACGAGAAGGTCACAGAAAAGTGTTTCTTTATCGAAAGATGTTACATTTGAAGAAGACGAAGATGATGAGCCACGGAGGAAAAAGGGTGGTGAGGGTTCAGATGAACACAAACGATCCTTAGCTCGATCAAACGCTAAAAAGTCAAAGTCTTCTCGCCGATCCGAGTCAGATTCGGAAGGAGAAAGTCGAAAAGATCCCAGCTATCGCCAGCACAAAAGAGGGAAAAGTAATGACAGGCGAGAAGCCACAAAATCTCCAACTCCTTTTACAGAGGAAGAGGAAAGCCGCCGTTCCAGATCTCCATCAAGGAGACCCAGCAAAAGAGTGTCAAAATCTCCTTCCCGCTCCAAAACCCGGTCGGAATCTCCTCAAAGGTACAAATCCAAGTCACACAGTCCCTCCCGAAGCAAGTCTGGCACTAGATCGAGAAGTGTGTCACCTCCACATCGATCTACAGAGAAAGATAGACGCCATGCGAAAGCAAAGCACGACAAAGACGTGAAACAACAAAGGCTACGACGTCACCACCACATTCAGCATGCCTCGAAAGGAAGTCGAGACGAGCAGGACAGCAGAGAGCACCGCTTGCATCATCATCAACCATCACAGACTGAAACAGCGAGACTCTCGGCAGCAACAATCCTTCAAAGACTCTCGCGAAGAGATGTCACGAGAAAACTCAAAATCATTGGAGCCGTCACTCATCTCCCTTCCCCTGAGTGTGGATGATCCAGAGTCCCGAGAAGATGCTCAAAACACATCAAACCAAGCTGAGAAGCCATCTGCAGAAGCTGTACTCATCGAGTCTACGTCTGACATGAGAGAAGTATCACCTCCTTCCATGGAGAGTAGTAGGCGAGGAGGAAGACGCCGCTCATCCCTGTACAGGCAAAGTTCAGAGGATGCTACTCAAATGGAGAGCATGGTGGATATTAATATCATTCCGCCAAGCTCTGCGAGAACAGATAGCTCCAGCAACCCGAAAGATGCGGACGGAGGAATGAGCGATGGAGTCCCACAAAGTCCGGATGGAGAGACCGAATCCAAAGCTCAACAGCCGGAAACCACAATCAGCAGCCAGATAGAAAGAGAAAACGAGCAGGATGCTGAGCGACTCGACGAGGATAATGAAGATCCGCCAGTTGTAGAGCGAGGAGAAAGTCGGTCCTCTGAGAGAAAGCAGCCTGATGAGCGAGACAACCAGGAGGATGATGCATTTGCTGGTGAAAGTCTAAATACTATTCATAGGAGTAAAACGGGGGAAAATGATTTGGCATCGCAATCAACACTTGATATTGCAGAAGCTGAGGCAGCAGCTGCTGCTGTCGCTCCTAATGATTCCGTGGAAAATCCACCTCCAGCTGATGATGCAGAGCCAGAGCGCTCGTTGGATAAACGGGGACCTGAGGAGGACGACGACTCGGGGATTGGAATGGTTGGCTATCTCAGTAGGAGAAATAAAATGCTTGAAAAGAAAAGCGTTTTTACCATCGCCTATGACGAGATCGCTCAGAGCACCATGATGAGACCAGATACACGAGGAAGTACAGGTGAAACGGACGTAAAATGAATGCCCAGCTTTAAAAATCCTGCCACGAATGATTACTACATTTTACCTACGCTTCAATGGAGCAATGTTTCATTTTTTCACTCTTTTTTACTTTAAAAAAATATGATCAGTGATACGCTAATACACATAAATCTTCCCTGTCAGCTTTGTACGAAGGAATAGCACATTAGATTTTCCTAGAATAAAATTTCTTTTATATTAAATTTACTGTTCATCAGGGAAAGCGGTTGGGTTGTTCTCTACCACTGTGAAGCAAGAGAAAGCGCGTTTTCATAACAAAATAGTGTAGGTTTTACGAAACAAACAAGCAATATTCACGGATGTTGATGAAAGTTGTGTCCAAATATTGAAAGAAGCATGGGTTGCAATATAAAAGCCATGTTTTCGGGATGAAAGTTGTGAAACACGTAAAGAGCTAAGCTATAAAAACTATAAAACCTTTTCAGTATAAAATAAACTTTACGAGTGGTATAGTGTATACAATGTCTTGTTATTAACAAAAATATATGTACGTATAAATATGTATTCATGCTTCACAAAAAAATACTTATAAGCTTTTTGTGTGGGCTATTGAAAATGCGAAATGTTATGTTTGCTAAAATCAATGTAGGTTGATCTGTATAGTAGATTTCTTTGTTTATTTATTAGTCGTTTATAAAATAAGATGTTTCTAACTTTGAAGAGACGTTTTGTTTGAAGTCAAGAGGGTAAATATTTGTTTTAAAGTATATAAAAACTGAGAAACACATCAAAACAGGATTCATTTTTATCAAACGAATAAACCATGAAGAAACTACTACAAAACGACCTGGTTCTTGTTGTGAAAGTTTTTTTTTTAAGTACCCAAGCCAGACAAATGTAGGAGCGACCGTTTCCAATTCAAAAGATCAAGAAAATAGTACCTTTTAAACCATTTGAAAATTAACTCAAACCTCAAGTGCATCAGTGCCTGGTTAAGAATTCTGCACTGGAGTAATATCGGTTCATCATTTCTACACAATTTATCTGGTGTTCTGCCAGAAGTCCCATTACAAACTGAGATAATTTTTAGTGTGGTTGAAATATTAAACAATATTACTTTTACAGCGAACCTTAATTTTTAAGTATTTTTTAAATAACAATATAAAAAGTAGATAAACATAAACCCAAACCTTTGCTCCATCAGAGAGTCATAAACATTTTAATATCCTGAAACAATTTTGTAATGGCTAGTAAAAAAATATATAATATCCCAAGTACCACTAGATCGTTTACATACAACATACGTGGGTGCTACGTTCTGCCCGTCATTGTACAAAAATGTGTGCATGTGAGATGGGCCTGACAGGATGTTGTAATGAAACAGAGAGACTTGAATAAATAAAACAATATTAATATTCATTTCATTAATGTAACAAAAGACAATTCAAGAGTCTATTTTGCATTGTAGAGGCATTAAAGAAGGAAAAGAGGCGCCATTAAAACATCAATCTTCTCTTTTTCTCCTTGTACACCACATCTGCCAAGATTCACCGCTTATCTCCTCATCTCTCCATCTCACGTAGCCCATGCCTGAAAGGAACTCATGATGATAATCGTTTTCGCTCTCTGCTTGTGCTGACTTTTCTCCTGCTTTTATTCCTTGTAGGTAGCATGTATGTCTCAAATACAGAGAAAGTATCTTCTGGGTCAGTTGTGAAAAAAAACCATTGATTTTTTTCTACCATTCCCTAAGCCGCGACGCTGCTTTCACTTTGAGTAAAAAAACAGATATATAAAAGCGACCAGCATCTAAATAAATGGTTTTATTCTACGGTAAATTACATACCACAAAAACACAGTCAACTGAAACGGCTTGATGAATTCATACTCTTTCCAAAGGAGTGGAATATGGTTGCTGCCGCGCTGTACTTTCCCCAACTTCCAAGTGGCACAACGAGTGATGTAATGTTATCCTCGGAGGAGTACTGAAAGGCCTGTGGGTAAGAAGAAAAAGGCTTTAGATACTCAACGCGAAGAAAACTTTGTTAGAAACGTATTCGTCTAGTTCGGCAGGCTGACTGGTAACGTGGCGAATCAAACTTAAATTAATTTTAGAGATTTTAACGCTCTGTCAGGTTCTTTCTCTAAATATAATGCTAAAAATAGTTCAGATCCTGGACGATTGTTTATAATTAGATTCTAAACAGAAAAAAGGACAGTCAGAGAAAGTTGAGCTTTCAACACTACGGGTTTTTGCAAGTTTTATAATTCAAAGCTGAGAAACTTTTTAAACTTGTGTGGACCCTCGTAAACCAAATTTAAACCCTTTTCAGGATTTCTATTCATTGATGGAAATGAAACTGGAATTAATTTCACTACAAAGAAGTTGACTCACGGTGTCTGTTAGCTGTGTTGCCGCATACTGCGGCTCATTCGTTTGCTTGACTATTTCAACTATTTCCATGTCCGTCATGACATTGTTAATGCCGTCCGTTGTGAGGACTAGGAAGGCATCCCTGGAATGGTCCACTTTTAACATCCTCACATCAGGATCAGCTATAACTCCGTATCTCTTTAAGTCCAAATCTCCAATACTTCTGGTCATGGCCAGTCTGTCGTTTACTCTGGTTTGATTACAATGTCCTCCTGACTTTTCAATCCGTTCCTGGAAACACAAAGCCAATCATATTGCTCTAACATACTTCTTATAAGTCACACCCGGGCATGTGGCTAGAAATACCCAATCATTTTTGGTTTTTTGTTTATTCTGACGCATGTAGTTCCAATACAAAAGGCGACCAAATTGGATTAAAATAAAAGCTGGTAAGCCACAGCTATAATGACGAAGCTCAAAGTAAATCAACAGAAAAAAA
>VICI01000233.1:0-48554 GCA_019593645.1 Akabosia matsudoensis
TAGGCCGTGGACGGCCTAAATAGGCCGTGGACGGCCCAAGTTGGCCGTCAAACGGCCTAAACCAGCCGTTCCTAAACTGGCCGTGGACGGCCGGTTTAGGCCGTCTGGCGCCCACTGACTATCCAAGAGCATGATAGGATACTTGTAGTATTCCTTTTAAGTTTTTTAGTAAGTGAGTCAAGTGTGTGAATTTTTTTCTTTAACGTTTTCCGTTTTCACCAAGTAACTATTATATAAAAATGAGAGAGGAATGTAGAACAAGAGACTATGCTTGATGGTGGATGGAAGCTTTTCCCAGCGTCAACTTCAATTAATTTGTGATGCTTTTCATTCTTTTCGGTTGCTGTGTACAACACCCGAGTAATTTTCAAGAGCAGTTGATATGCTCGCATGCAGGTAAGTGTGTATTTAGTATTTAGCAACTCAAATTACAAGCGATTAAGCACTTTCTTTTTTAATTTCCCTTGTCCTATATCTCTAGTTTGAAGTGTTGACGTTTTCAGTGGGTTCGGACAAAGATGCTAATTCCTTTAGACAACACAAATCTCGAACGAAATCTGACTAGACGAAAGCTATATTGGTACTCTATACATGTCCTACAATGAGAAATCAGCTTGAATACAATTTAAGAGTTTGCGATAATGTAGACACTTTATAAATCGAAAATTTAACGACTCTATTGTAACTCATCCATGGGAATACGGGCTTGTGAATGTACTGTAGATACATGAAAGCGTCGTTTTCGTCGATACTTGTTATCAACGTTGTTTTATACATTTGATTTGCAAGAATACAATAGAAATGTTAGGAACAGTTAGGAAGTATTGTGTAATAGTAATATGACCTAAAGGTGAAAACAATCGCACTGCTAATATCGAGGGCAGTGGCTAAAATTTTAATCTGTTGTGAGTTTTTACGAAATCAACAGTGAATCCGTGCCGATTTCATATATATTATTATATCATCAGCTTCGGTACTCCTGATTTTCTAAACAAATACATCCTTTCAAGGGGTGTAACTTTGGAGGAATAATGATATCCTCAGTCACAAACTTTTTTTAAATTTACGAAGAGACGCATTGTCTGCAAATATATCAAGTCTCTGGGTGTAACCTTCTCTTTGCAAGGTGCCTTGGACACTATTATCAGACGCACATGCTTAAGTGTCATGCATGTCACAAGAGAGAGTAGTAACGCCTGTGCACGATACTTTTCTGGGCATTTTTTAGCTCCTTTTACATTCCTCGTGCTAGCCAACCAGACCACTTACTTTATTCCCAGGACTTGACTTGCTGAAGCTGTTTTTGTTATTCTGCAGTGTAGGAAGACAGAGAGAAGGTGTAGCAGTGGCAGTTCTAGTAAGCCATCAAGAGAGATTTTCACTTTCAATTCAACTGATCTTGTGTGTATACAGTGAGAGAGACTTTCTCGCCCTTTTGAAGAAGCATTTTGTCGAAATTTTCCTTGTATTTGCATTATCATCAGCACTATACATGGCATAATATAGCTCCGATAGGACTTTCATAATAATAGTACCTATGCTCCATACACCATATGCGTCATCTTCCTAATCAAAAAGTTAGCTAGGTATATACCTATAGAACGTCGATACCTAATGGTGTCAGTGGAGGATTTTTTTGTAAAAGTTTGGGGAAAATAGTAGAGAACTCAAGAGCAACAATCTAGAAAAACAACAACAAGTAGTATTCCTTTGTAATTCAAAATATTAGGGATTTTACATTGTCTGCCATAGTAAAGTTGTAGCTAAATTAGTAGTAAAAGATTGCGAAAGCTTCTTCCACGATACATTACCGGTCTCCTTATCGATCGAAGAGTTTTCCTGTCCGTCCGTCTGTCTGTGAACCGTGTACTGGCGATACGCTTTGACAGATTTTCACCAGACTTGCTGTAGTGATGTTCAACGTCACCGGTGGCAAGAACCCTATCGATTTTGAGCAAAATCGGACAAGCATAAGGGCTATGGTCAGTGGTAAATTTTTTTTAAACATGCCTTAAATCTTTGGACTGTATAATATATATACATATATCATGTATGCATACATATATATATCAAGTGATATATCATTGTAATACATTGGAAGGAATTGTAATATACAATTTGTTACTTAAAGGGTCAGAATTTATTTGTCCCTTTTCTTTACAATTTCTTATGTTGCTTTGTTTCATACGGTTTTTAAAAATATTTTGTTTTCTGGTTTTCCTCCAGCTTCGTAATCATAACTGTGTTTTAACAGGTTTTCTTTGATAAAGCAGTACTTATACAAAAAATGAGGAGGAATATAATGCATTAAATTATCTTAAAGCGAATCATCTTATCGATTAAATGGATAAATGATGAGTTTCCCCTTTTTACTATTTTATGATATATAATTAAATGTAGACTTTTTTGGTAACTGAAATAAGTGGATAAGCAGTCTAGGCCTCACTTTTGTTTTCAAGGCCAAGGCACGGAAAAAATTCTTACTCTAGTTTATGCGAATACAGCTAAATACGATTTGAATGACACGAAATGAATACAGAATATGGCGGAATGGATTTACGAGAGACAAATTCGTGGTTTTCCTTTCCAGGCCTTCTTCGTTTACAATTAGATGGTAATAACACTTAATGGTCCTTCTAAGCACGTAAAAACGATTGTTTTTAGATCGTAACCAGTTTATAGGAATAGTGAAATTTCTCTATAAGAGTCATAGCTAGCAGCAATGCATGTTAAACACAGTAAGTGAAAGGAAAATGCAATTTGTCACGGCAATTTTCATCCCAATAGGTATTTCTGCTTCAAAGACTAGACCTCTGCGATTATGTCCATGCTCTATGTGTTCTTTATTCTTAGCAACACAATAAGTCGTATTTTTATTAGTATTATATTATATTATTACTTGATTTTTGGATGCACTAAAGTGAATTGACTACAAGTTGATCTACTGCAGCAAAAATAATTCTTTCTCACATCCTTAGTGCACTATCGCATGCCTTGCTAATTGAATACTCCAGAAGCCAGGAGAATGTAAAAGTGAAAAGCTTTCTCGCTCCAATTATGTACTATACGCAAATTAAAATGAATCAAAGAGAGATGGAAAAGAAACCCATGGATGAAAATATAAGACAAAGTGGCATCTAAATCCAGTATTTAATCAAACTGTTTGTTTTAGTAGCCTTTTTAAATAGGCATGTACCATATATGGTAAGATAGATATTTTAATAATTTTTTTGCCTTACAGTAAATTCAAATCGCATTCTTCCTTGTTGGTTTCATCTTCTAAACAAAAATGGCTCCAAGCATTTTTCATCTGGCGCCCTTCTCCTTAGGAGAGGAAAGTGAGCTCAAATTTTCATACATCATTTTTGTTCAACTTGTTAGCGAGCTCCTGTTATTCGCGAAGAATACTAAAAAATAAAGTGGATAGTGTCTGCATGAATAATGGCCCGAGTAGTTACCAAGTACCTTCACAATGTATTTTTGTAGTTGGCAGAGGAAACTCAATCCTTTTCTTATTTCTTTCTTCCTTACAGGTTTGTCCCTTGGGATTACGTACTACATTTCTCACAAATTTCTCTATTGAAACGGGAAATAAGTATGGAAATATTTTCTTTCCATCGGCATGAGCTTGAATGTACTCAAAATGGAAAAAGTAAAGTAGCTAGAGTTGGAGCATAAAATGTGATTTAACTGTAAGTGTCATAGCCCTGCCTTCATTCCCACCAAAAACATCCACGCTCTTCACATTCCAAACCTAAAAAACTAAGATTATTATGTGTCAAAAACATATCACCATTGTATAGTACGAAAAAATGTTCATAAAATGAAAAGAAAGTAGATTAAATTGTCCCTAATACTTCCCTTTTACGGAAAATTTCAATATTTAATGTTAGACTCAGTCAGGAATATTTTTAGATGCATCCATGGCGAAAAAACAATGTACCTATTTGTCCTTTCGATCCACGATCGGACTGCTATTTATAATACGTTCGTTGTTGACCGTTAAAATACTAGGCTGAATTCATTTAGAAAATCTGATAAGCCGGTGACTTTATTCCCTTAAAATGATTGAAACAGCAACGCTGACTTTATGGGCAACATAGGCATTGCAAGAATCATTTCTCAAGTCTGGTACGTATTTACTATGTGAAACCGCATGTTGTAATTTTACCTGTGATGTGCAATATTGCTAAATATTAGGAAGTACAATTTCGGGTACAGTATTGTTCTTATGAGGGGCATATCAGATGAGCATATCAAACTTTCTCTCTGATGAGCTTGCTTCATGAAATCTTCACTGGAACATAATCCGGGCGATGCATACATGAAAACGAAACCTAAAAGGCAACAAGCTTCTCATGGGGTCCTTGCCGATCTACCCGGTGCGGATTCGCCTGGAGGGGAGGGGGTAGATCGATGGAATGTTGATCGGTAGTTGTATAGATCCTCGACCTAAATTCGGCCTGTATCAGATTGGTCCGTTCGTGTTGCACAGTACCAGTGCTTCGTGTTGCACAGTCACAGTGCTTCGTGTTGCACAGTACCAGTGCTTCGTGTTGCACAGTCACAGTGCTTCGTGTTGCACAGTACCAGTGCTTCGTGTTGCACAGTCCCAGTGCTTCGTGTTGCACAGTTCTAGTGCTTCGTGTTGCACAGTTCTAGTGCTTCGTGTTGCACAGTTCTAGTGCTTCGTGTTGCACAGTTCTAGTGCTTCGTGTTGCACAGTTCTAGTGCTTCGTGTTTCACAGTACTAGTGCTTCGTGTTGCACAATCGTAGTGCTGCACAAGGCTTTCGGTACTTAGCAAGTGTGTACAACCGCGCTGTATCCTGGCATAGGATTGACCCAGATCAATGTGGACATGAGCAGCTTTATGATAAATAATTGATGACCGCAGTAGCTATTATTATTTACATAGATTGTCTTTATATTTATATGTCCTTATCTAAGTTATAAAATCGAAAGGGCATGTTTTGTGGTTTAAAAATATGTGGATTCATGTTCAAATAGTTATAGTTATTGTAATCTCTTATGCAATTTTTTCATTTGCTACTGCAGTCATCAATCCTTTATCATGAAATTGCACATGTACACATTGATCCGGATCTTTTCTAGGCTAGGATCAATACAACCACGGATCAACATTCCATTAGATCAATATACACCCCATGGAAGAATCCGCACAGGATAAATATACCGGAACCCTCCATATATATTAAAATTATGAGCAAGGCACAAAGAAAGCTGAAAGGCAGTACAAAGGACTCTCTGTACAGTGCACCCTTACCGGTACATCCATCATGATAAATGTGTGGAAGAAAATGATTAAAATATGCAAAATTTAAGGACACTATATGTATTTTTGAGGTAAATATTAAACCACATGTTCTTAATGTCATAGATTAGAATTTTAATAGAAACAGAAGTTTTTAGCATTATTTCAAAAGTTGCCGTCGTATGTATGTACTTCTAATTTATACCAGAAAAGAAACTACATACTTTTAACTCCAACTCAATGCATTTCAATACTTTAGAAGTAGCTAAATATTTCAGATTTTTGTCTTCATTTCGAGGATGAGATGTTGGGATGTAGGTTATAAATATTGCATCCAGCGAATATTTCTGTTGGCTTATCCGTGTTTATGTTCTTCTTTTTTCTTTATATTTCGCGAAGAAAAGGCAACAAAAGCTAAACATACATTAGACACTGTGTGCACTCTTCAAAGAATCTAGGACCATGTATAGTAATCTATGTATCGTATTCAATATATCATAATCAATATATCGTGTATAAACGTATCGTGAATTTTTGTATCGTTATCAAAATATCGTAGCATCCTCATATCGTGTTGAATATGTATCGTGATGGGGTTTCGACTGTTCAGTCATCATCAGCGGACCGGACCCCTACCTGTTGAATGATTATATGACAATCTACAAATTAGCGGACTGCTGGTCATAGTTGCAGTGCTTATCAAGGTGTCCAGGCAACCCAGATGCTTATCGATGGTGTGTAAGAGCATTTGTGTGCGCATGCTGCGCTTGTGCTTATCAGTAAATGCACCCTTATTCGGCGGACTACATTAAAGGTACCTTGGAACATGTCAGCAGGAGCCTGATTAATGGTTTTTAATACGATATATATGCTATACGATATGATGATGCGACGATATATTGATTACTATACAAAAATTCACGATAAGTTTATACATGATACATTGATTAAGATACATTGAATACGATACATTGATTACTATACATGGGATGGTTACCCTCTTCAAACCAAGTTTTATGTTAAGGTGATCTTTTCCGTGGTATACTTTTATTTTGTGTGAAAAACATTACATACCTACATACACCAAACATTAATTTCTTAGCATCTGATCTAAATTGTAGGAAGACATGGAAGACATCAATACTGGAAAATTTATCATATCTAGTAGTTACAGGAACGATGATAAAATGCTATCAAGAGCAGGATGATCTTTCACGTAAACAAAAGCAATTGTTTTTTTTTCTAAAACCATCATCATCCGATATTTTCTTGGTTCGCGGAAGTTGTTATTGTATACATGTCACGAAATGAAAACAAAGAAAATCTCTGTAGGCTGTGGAAGCAGACAGAGATTGACTGAAAGGGAACAAAAAGCTTCATCATCCTNCATGTCACGAAATGAAAACAAAGAAAATCTCTGTAGGCTGTGGAAGCAGACAGAGATTGACTGAAAGGGAACAAAAAGCTTCATCATCCTCAGCAACGAAAGACAAGGGATATGAATTTCCTGCTTTGTGTATACTTTTTTATAGTATTCTACAAAAGATGCGGTTACAATATGCGATGCTATACATCGACACGAATGTAAACTGACTGAAGCACAAGCTGCAAAATCGGAAGAAAAACGTATGTATTCAGTGATGGAACAATTTTTCCCAATCTTTCCAGAAATTAATCATGAAGGATTAACTTTGACTTAACTTACGTTTGTTTTCTTGATTCTTAATGGTAACTATCATGCTTATGATGATCATCGACACCCCGTATTTGACAGAATGCAAATACCTTGTAATAATCTAACTGATGTTTCCTTAAGGATTCTATTAAAGTTGCGTTAAGCCTACAACTTACATTACTCTAGAGTCAAATTGTTCATGATAATGAGTCATAATTACATATGATACAACAAGATATTAATTGCTTAACACGATGACCATAATATTTAGTCCACGTGTTAACTTGTTCAAGAACAAAATAGTTTGCAAAAAAATAAAACTACACATTACCTACCACAATCATTCTCGCCAACATTAAAAAAATACAGCATTTCCCATATTAGAATTGTCCGATGATTGCATACTATTTAAACATTATCACCCCTTATATATAGTACACCGCTACTTTTTTTGCAATAAAATTGTTACGAAGGTTTGATTCAGATAGATCATGTCAAGCTAGAAATTTTTATACGCAAATAGCATGAGGTAGTAAAATTATTTTATGAACTGTGTTGTAGTGTATGAATACATAGTGTGAAATGGAAATCCTAATCGTATCCTCTATTCTCCCCATAAATAATACATAAACCATGTTATATTAGGACATTTCTAGCAGAATATGGTAGTCATATCATAATATCATCTAACAAAAGGCGACTCGCAAACAATAAGTCTACGTCAACGCCTATGTGCACTTTAATGCTTGTGTACATTCCAAACTGCAAATATGCTCTATGTTTGAATACGCGTTGTTTAATGTTGGTTTGGCACTACTGAACGTATCTGCTACGCTGAACAGAATTTAGTTCGTCAAACAGAAGTAACACCACCACCAGCTCTTGCTAATACCTGGAACAAAACCAATACAAACGTGGAAAAATAGAAAGGGAAAGAACGAGAGAGAAAGTTGTACCGCTTTTCCCATGCTTGTTGTCAGTATCATACATCAAACAGGCGAAGCTGTTGTATGATAAGCCTCGATAGGAATTTGCATAAGTAATGTATATGAACCAGAAGTTATATAGTAGAGCTGGAAACTAACAGACTTGAATCATTTGTGTGCAACTCCCCCTTTCCGTGTTGTTATGGATCAGGATACGTTTTCCCACCCATTCCAGATGTAATTGTAAGCGAGACAAGAGAAAACAAAAGGAAAATGAGCAGTGATACCATATGAAAGGTGGACTAGTCAAGAAAGAGTTCGAAAAAACGTACACGACAAGAACGATGTGATATGAGTGCACTCTAATCACCTGGGTTGTTCCTAGCTTTCCTAGACACACTCTTTGTCGTGTCACAGACTACTTTTGAGCTGGAGCACAAAAGAAGTGGAAAAGATGTAGGGAGAAAGTTAAATAAAACCATGATTAAATTATTTGTAACGGGGAAAATGGTAGGAGAAGAAGGAGCACAGCAGCAGCGTGAAATTAGTTGTAGAACTAAGAGTTTTTATACTGGAGTGGCGTGCGTCATCAGGTAGGCCATAATATGTAATAGTGATTACAAGACAAGAACAAGAAAACACAATAAAAACACAGCTCCAGAGAGCAAGCAAAGCACATTTACATTCAACATTATACAAGAAACCTTCTTGTTTTCCTGCTAAACATCATCTGCAAATCCTTAAGAAGCTTGACGTGAAAGGACGAAAAGAAAAGACATTAGACTGTAAGGAAGTCAAAATTAGGCCAAATACCGTCAAACTTGTCGAAAATAATGAGTTAAAGTCGATATTGGGGTTGCTTTTTCAAGGCATGCAGTAGAGTCGATAGTCGTTTAACAGAGATTTGTTTAAGGAGAAGCTGCAGGAATATAAGATGAGGATGTTTATAGGAAGCTTTTGTGAAACAGCTGATATATCATCTAGGTTTTGTTTTAAAAACAGTACGTTTTACGATTTCCTTAGTTCTCCTTGTTTATGAACAGTCCATAGAGATGTTACAGGCAAGGATTTATTTGTAGGTTCATAGTATGCAATTACGTGTAAACACTATAATGTACTGTATTATTACAAAATCCTCGTAATAAATGGCTTGAGGCAGCTTAAAAACGTCAATTTCATGATTGAGTGGGAATGGTTAGCTTCAATATTATAATCATAGTGGCACTTGTCTACCAGGAAACTTTTAGGAGAAAAATGAGACTTGAAAAAAAAGAGAGAACGAGAGAAAAATTGCTTGAAGATCATACGGCTTGCATAAGTGCAAGTCGGTTGATCAAGAGATGAAAGGGTAGTTAACAAGATTGCGTTCACAATATCTCATCATCCTATATCCAGGACCTAATAGATGACTTCTACTGGAGTTTAGACAAAATGAGTTCAGACTGTCATGGTTGCTGAAGGTGTGTGTTCAGCAACACGATATATTGCAGGTACACATTTCCCCTTATCTGAATCAGATAGTATTTTTTCCAGTTCTCCTATTGTCAATTTCAAAACATTTAAGTAATTCGTGGAAAATAAAGGGGCGTGCATTAAATGATATAAACGCAAATCGGCGAATGATAAAATGGTATGAAAATTTTATGCTATAAAAACCCACCGATGTAGAAATTTAGCTTCATTCATGAATAGGGCCACGAAATAAGTTACAACAATCAGATGAATAGATTTAGGTATTTGATTTTACCATTGTCTTTGTCTTGCAATGAATTCAACTGGAACCTTAAAATCTCTTGCGTTGAGGAAAAAACAGAGAGACAAACTTAGGATTTGAAAATCCACTTTAATTTTGAGAACTCCAACGAGACTAGACTGCCTGTATTATGTATATGCGCCCCCATGTTTACAAATATTTGGTTACAGTGCAGTTTTTGTCACGCAACTGTAGCCATTGGAACAGACACAGCCCAGTTAATATTGATAAAACTGCTAATGAGCTAAAGCTGTCACGGTATAGTATCACATTAATGATAAACTGCGCGTACATGTTGAGCTTTTGCATGTATTTTGCTATTAGACTCTGGAATTTACGGACGGACAGCCAAGTCGAATAATCGCATTAAGTTCAATTTAATGCTTAATAAGGTGAAACGCCATGATAAAGCCAGTGTTTCGATCAACGAAGTCAGTATACACAAAACTAAACAGTAGTAAAAGAGAAAGCTGTTACTGCACCAGAACAAGCCTTCTCATGTGGTAATTTTTACCCTTACAAATCAGCATCTGCATCCGCATGTGTTTGAGTTTGAGTATGAGTTTTAATTAGCGGGAGCCTACAGTATCACTTCATTTAAAGTATTATATTGCTGTACTCATACTATGAATCTTCAGCAAAACCTAACTACTTTAATCTATCAACTTTTAAGGGTAAACACAAGCTTAGTGCACCATATGTTATATTAGGGAGTCGTCTAATTATCCAATTAAGAGGAAAATTATTATAGATTGTTTGAAAAGGGAAAAAGATTTTCCTTAACGTATGTAAGGAAAATCAAAGAATCTGAGAGAAGTATATGTGTTCCGGAAAGTGAAAAGGTATTTATCGTTTCTTTGTATGCATGGATGTGCAGTCAGTAGGCACATATTTGTTTTTAGCTCGACGTCACTTACATTGTTACTGATAGTCACGCAAACTATTTACAGAGCATCTGCAAATTTCCAAAAATAACAGATAAGATTATTATTGAAGGCTAAGCGATGTTCGAGGATAACTATCTTCATTTATTAAGTAGTTTCGACTTTTAGCAGTAAGTCATCATCAGACATTATCAGAAAATATTATGCTTAGTTAATTTGATAATTTCGCCGTTCGAAAAAATAGTAAACTGAAAGTTCATGACGTCCAGCAAGGAATTTGCGGGACTATGGCTAATAATTTAGGCACCGCCGAGCTTAACAAAGTATGTGCCAATTGACTGCACGTCCATACATACATAAAAACGTTAGATACCTTTCAACTTTCCGAAACACATATCGTATTTTATGTAAGTATTAAGAGTTGCAGATGTAAACATGGATCTGTCTTCTTGGCATGGAGACATATCATATAAATCGAGACTGCACGTCCATACATATATAAAAACGTTAGATACCTTTCAACTTTCCGAAACACATATCGTATTTTATGTAAGTATTAAGAGTTGCAGATGTAAACATGGATCTGTCTTCTTGGCATGGAGACATATCATACAAATCGAATCTTGAAAAAGACACGAGTGAGTAACTTACACCTAATCTGAATTTATATTCGGATTGATTACCAGCACCAGCATTCGGAACAATACGTTGTATGTGTAGAGCGTGCAAGACGCATGTTAAAAGCAAATGGCTGTATTTTTATCTTAATACATACCTTTGTTCATTTTGGTTAAGATTGTGTCATGTTCATGTTATCTTGTTGTCAAATAGCAATAACCGATAAGGAAATTTTCTCACAGTCAACAGTGGAGTAACTTATGACTATATTTTCAATTTTATCATGCAATAAAATTCCTTACATACTTTACTGCTCTTACTTACTCCTCGTACACCACTGACACTGACTATCAGTATACTTGACTGCTGCATGGTTATCATGGTTCTAACATTTCTAGAGTTCTTACATGTGCAGCATTAAATAATTTTATTTTTCATTGCATACGGACGGAAACAAGTCCCACATAAAAAGAAACAAGCGTCGACTTATTTCCTGCTTGAGAGCTCCCATAATATTATTTATTTATTTTTCATGTTGGTCTTCTCATATTTTCTCACTCTTCGCTTTTGAAGGTACAAACCACCGAAGAAGCAAACTTCCATCGACCGTTTTTTACCTTTTAAACGAATCTGGTCTGGCCTACCTCGTTCTGCAGAACGCATACATTTTCGTACTTTCTTTATCGTCCTGGTTTCATTATTCATCGCCTAAATAAGAAAATTGAAGAAACAGAAAATGAACCACGACGAAAAGAGAGTCACCAATGCACACTATTAGTTGAGGTCATATTACCTTTTTCCTTTTTATTATTAATATGAACGTTCTTACAAGCTATTTTTACTACATTTTTTATTGTAATTCTACTTCAAACTTTTCCCTTTCTCTTTATTCTTTCATCGTCTAATTCAATTCTCGTCACTCGTGGCCTGGGTGTAAGCTGTTGTTACATGCCCCCACATATGCATACAGAAAGCGGATCAGGAGAAGCGCATATCATCGCTTAGACATGTAAACGTCCTGCTGTGTACTTCCTTCCTTCGTGTTCATCATTTTACCTTTTTTCTGGTGCTAACGGTTGTACGCTTTTACCTGAAATGTTTCTGGGATGGAAATCGATCTGTCTTCTTTTCTTTCGTCGTCTTTTGTACTCTTGTGTATTTTCTACTCACTTTCTTCTCTTCCCTGTCCTTTTCTTAGGAGGAGTATACGCGTCAACGTGTACACTTCAAGCAGGATACGGAATCTAAAACTAAAATGTGTTGTGATATAACTGTATGATTTGAGTAATAGTAAAATGGACGAACAAAACATAATACCACCGCGAGGTCTGTAGTAAAAATAATAATAAGAAATAAACTAACATCAAAAAGTCCATAATACACTTCTGCTGTTGCTTTCTAAAAGCCAAACAAGCAAGCTTAACCAACCAACCAGCTATCACCGCGAGCTATTTCCTAACTCATTTACTTCCTCTCTCCATAAAAAAGTTATAATACTAATACCACCGGCCGACCACTTCGTTTCCTTATATTCTACCTGTGTGAACGTAATATCGGCAATAGCTGTAGGGTGAGCATAGAAAGCAGGTTGCATATGCGCATATGAGTACTTTAATTCTACAATTTTATTGTTACTTGTCGAAAAGTTGAAGAGAATTTCATAAACCAGATTACAATACACATTCGACATGTATAACCCACGTATCTCTGGTGGACACGTATGGTCATCCTGTCTTACTTGGCTGTATATCTGGCTACAATCGTTTTCACTCATATGGAATGTACGATCCTTGCTGCGCTACTGGTTTTATGCAGCTCGCATGGAATATTTCCACTGTTCGTGCGTGAGGCATTACACTCACGATCGACTATTTCACCACGAAAGTTACATTTCTCTGTGTCTATTGCACTGACTAAAATAACCATTTTAATCGGTTCATGCTTTTACTCAACCAAACCTCATCATCATCATTTCCCGGCCCTATTGTGCTCAAGTTTTTCTTGCCAGAGGCTTGTGTCCCACCCACACTAGTAACAATAAAGACTAGAAACGTGCAAAGACACAAACACACGCTTTTTCAACACAACGAATGTTGAAATTCGTTAAAAATGCTAATAGAAAAGAGCATGCTGTATAGGTTTACGCTATGCTACTGACTACCCGTGACATTCTGTTATACTAAAACTTGTCGCACATTGCTCATAAATGAACAAACTGATGCCACTTACTTGGCAAATAATAGTTTCACTTTTAAATGGTATTGAGTAAAAATTATGACTTTGCGTGAGAAACTTTTCCCTTTCAGACGAAAATATTTGCCGATACCATTATCAAACGGTTGTTTTTATTGTTGATTTCTAAAAATGCTTTTAAAAACACAGTGAATGAACAGTATTGTTATCAGTGAAGTTACTTGAAGCAAATATCATCGAGACTGTTCCCAAATATTTGTTCTATTCCGTAGAATGTCATTTTGTAAGAGCATAGATTTGTTTATTTTTAGGATTGAAGATAAGTTATGCATGCCATCCTATCATAGTTCATTCAAGTCCGGAATCTATATATAGGTACTTCCACAAAAGGAAAATTATCTAATATGTGCTTTCACTAACGATCATTTCTTACTCCCTTTCGAATACAAAAATCGATAAACTTACCGGCACCAAAAGTGGTAATTTATAAAAAAGTAAGAACTGATTAAAAACTAGATCAAGTTTAGAAACTTTTAACCTAAATAAAATCTTTCCTTTATCGACATATATAAAATTTCGTATGATCAAATTGGTATCATTACTGCGTGCACTTGGTTTCTCTTGGTGAATTATATACGCTCTTGGTGAATTAGGTGTATATAATTTCTCATGGGGAAGCATGCATACTTCCTCTTGAGAAGTATATAACTTCTTGGCCTTAGATTTAGTTGTAAAGCATATTCTGGAAAGTTGTCAAGCATAACATAATATTATTCTGTTTAAAATCTGCAAAATAAAAATGACAGAGAAAATTGCCTATTCGATATGAAATGTCCTGAAAATAAATGCGTGAATCGTGTTCTGTTCTTTTGACTATACACAGCAACATCATATTTTCAACTGCATTGCATTACTTTTTAATCGTTTTCTTTTTTAGTGCACAATGTTACCTTGAATTTGGCTTGCCGTTTAGAGGTTAGAATCTGAAGGGGAGCAAGCAAAGCTGTTGCACGTTGGGGATAGTAAGAGTTATGGATAGAGCCTCCATTTTATCATCATAATTAATATCCTTATAGCAAAGAAAATGTTCTACGTATTTACACCTATGTGAGGTGTAAATTTTCTTGCTTGCTTGCTTCAGTTTCTCCTATGGCAATACAATGTTTAAAGAACGCGGTAGTGGGTAAACCCAAGTGCAGTGAACATGACATACGTCCACTTATGTGTGCTTATTTTCTCTTAGTTTTATGTTGATTCAAAGCCGAATCATTTGTAACAAACTGTGATTATTCTCAAAGGACTTCATTCTGTCGGTAGTTAAGGGAACGTATAATTTTTTGGGAACGTATAATGTAATGTACAGAATACCTTATTACAAGGAAACACAACAAACTAGTGAGTGTTACTAAAAAACCAATTGAATTTAAGTTAAAAGGAAAGGCTCTAAATGCTACACGCGTAGAAGAATCGATTACCATGATTTATGAAAGAAGACGTATTAAACCCACCACAATCGCGTTTGGTAACTTTTTATCCTAAATTTTGACGTTTGCGAGCCTTGCAAAACGCTTTCTCTACTTGTGTCTGCAACAATTTAAGGCACTTGGTTGCGTTTTATGAAAGGATATGCCTTTCGTTCATTTCTTGCTATTCACTTTTTTCCAATGTCCCCAAAACGCCATTATTTTTCTAACCCGGCTATGTCATCGTAAACAACCACCTCGTTGCCATTGAATTTTATGACAAAATTTATCAATTCTTGCTTCGAAAACTAGTTTTACCAAGTTGATGTTTACATATCGTTTTTGAGGGAACAAAGTGTAGTGTTTTAAATCATTGGTCATTCCGTATAGCTATTGCTTATGGAAAAGGTTACCAGATACCTAAAAATAGACCATAAATAACTAGAACAGCGACAGACTGTTTTATTTCTCAATTCAGTTGTCTCCGTCGCATCAGCTATTTCTGTCTCATCAGCAATAAATCACTCCAGTCAAACATAACAAAAAAAAAACTTCCCAGAATTTTTATGCTTCTGTACTTAGTTTGAAAATGTTGCTATATTTTCGACGTTCACGTACGAGTCGCGTTAAAGTATGACTTGCGGATCCTCTGGAAACATAGACCAAAGCAAATTGGACTGCTTGTAAGAATGGACAAAAAATCATGTTGCTCACTAAAATATTTGATAAATAGCCATATTACACACGAGTATTTTGTAGATTAGGAATGAAAAGATAGGCATTTCATGTGAAATCATAAATAAATTACTCGTATCTGATATTCTTCGGAATATTATTCGATGCCCAACTACACTTTGATTTAGGCTATAATTGTAGTAAATATATGAATTAGTTCGATCATAAATCTGTACAGCAACACAAGAGATGACTGAATCATGCGAGCTACTTACAAATAAAGATTTAATTTTTCACGAACGAAATCGTGATATTGAATTGACTAGACACTAGAAGTATAGAAGATTGCAGGGTATGTAACATGCAATTATCGAAACCAAACATCAATTCCTTCGTGGAGCACTTTTAAATCCAAACGTCCTAAAGAAGATCTCCATAGCTGCGTCGATGCAGACGATCTACATACAATGGAACTGGCTATGAATGACTTGACTGAGAGAATGATGTGGTCAAAATCTGTGAAAGCTTATCTGTGCAGGGTCGGAACCAGTTATATCAACGAATCACAATTTTATACCTTTCGAATAAAAGTGTAGGAAAATGGGAAACTGGTCCTAAGTCCTAACAAGTCAGTCTAGATGTGACTTGAGCTCAATGTCGTCTTATTTTGAAGCAGTGAAAACTTGGGAATTTCCGCGTAGGAAGATAAGATTTGATGCTGAGCAGACCAAAAAGAAAAAAAAGCAGGGGACAATACTTCATTCAACTATTCTTCACTCACTCTCCAAGTTGTTCTTGCCTTACCCTTGTTTTACTTTGGGATTTTTGGTGGGGAGAAGCAGTGAGAGAGAGCCATAAACTTGCTCCTCTGTGAGTGAAATGAAGAATGACAAGAGGTATACAAATATTCGCGGAAGAGAAAACAGAGAAGATTTCTCGCTGCCAGTTGATTACTTTTACCTGTTTGTTTGGTTATTAGTTTAAAGAACACGAGTGCATACGTCTTAGATCGGAGCATGGCTCACTGTTCACAAAATCTCTATTCTTTGATTTGAGGAGAAACCAATATCGGTTATATGAAATCCTTCTTCATTTTTACCTCAAGAGACACTTTCATCAACAATCTTCCATGCTTCCTTCGGGTATATGTAGTAATTGTGTAAGCGAACACATACAAAGTAAAGCTTACAAAAGCTTCCATACTATCAATTCATTTGTCAAGAAAGACAAATACAAGCAGACAAAAAAGTAAAAGTTCCAGAGAAGTTGCTTTCGATGCAGCGTTACCTCTACATTCAAACACATATATATGCTGGTATATTCTCGTCGGTACAACAAATAATCTAACTAGCATTAAAATTGGAAATTTGAAGTTCCTTATATAGTACTACATGAAATGTGATTTTTCAAATATTAGGTTTAAATGACTTATACCGATTCTGGTTTCCTAAGTTGTGGACGGATAGCATTGTAAAAATGAAAGAGAAATAGACAAATCCCTGTAGCGAACAGATTTTCATCGATTATTTCTCTTTTTCTTTCAGGAGTGCTACAAATGCATTAATGTAGACGCCTTCGTTGTCGGACTTGAAAGAGAAAAAGGAAAATGGAAGGATGATTTCCGATAAGAAAGGAAAGCATCCGGACCGAGAATTACATACAGATGCAGCTAAGAGAAACAACAATAAACTGTTTTTTATCAGTTCACTCTTCATCCGGGCTACCAGTTTCTCGTCAATTTGTACTTGGATACGAGGTTTTGGATTTTTTTAGTCAAGAGAAGAACACCACAAAAAATATGGGTCTACTCTTCCCCACGACTTCTGTTCGTACTCTCCACTGAAACTAACTTGAACGTTTTCTCTGAGATTGCGTGGTAACTTTGGAAGAAGTCTTTAATCAGTCAATTTTCCACCTCAACATTTTATTTTCCACGGAGTACTTTGTCGCTCGGTTTATTTTTGGAAAAAGGGTATCCGTTTTTTGTGAAACATATATTGAAAGCGTAGCGCGTATGGCCTCGTCGGTTGATGGTAGTAGTGTTAGCGCAGACGAGGCTGACCCGCCTAACAACCAAGAAAAAGATCAAGAAGGTGATACAGGTGCAGAGGAAAACGCCGAAGAAGCATTAGGGTCAACAACCGACGGCAATGCAGATAACGCTGGTGCGCCTATTCAAGAGGACCTTCTCCTGTCTGAGAAAATTTCCGTGATATATTTTACTGTTGGAGGAGACAATCGGCATGACACGGCATTGGTTCCAATTGATGCTCCACCAGATGATATTAAAGGTAAAAAAATCTTTTTGTGGAAACGTGTGATGTGCCAAATGAGGATTATATATTTTTTGTGATGTGTCAGATTAAGTATTACTAGTTTATTTATATTTATTACACGGCTCGGCTTCCTTGCAGATATGTTCAGAGCAGCTGCAGAAGCAGGACCATGTGATATAGTGAAGCTCTACACTCCTGACGGTAGACTCACAAATATTTCACCGACAATCCCACCAAATACACCCTCCACGCCATATCGTCTTGAAGTAATGGCAATGCATTGCAATGGTGAGTTTCCAATGAAACACTGATCAATACCAATTTTGTATCTAATATATTTACGGAAGCTATGCGTCTTTCGCATCAATCCATCAGTTGGACAGGTATTGTTAACAGCATGGTCATTGTTTATAAAAAGCAGTTTGTGCCAAGGAGACGTGCTATTGTATCCTACAAATAGAATTTTTGAAGACTTTTTAACTATAGTCATCCAAAAATCCAGTGGAAATAATTGCAAGAGCAGACATTGTGTAGGTAGTTTATGTTAATACCAAGAAAGGGAACAGGAAATGTGTGCGAAGTTTCTATAAGCCTATTTCCTGCCAAAGCGTCTTTTATTTGTTATTTCATCTCCTCATTATAGGTGCAATTACTAGATTCCTAATAGAAGTAAAGGCTCCTTCCTACTTTGCTGACTGATGTAGTCTTCCATTATTTAATAGTATTATTTTCAATGCCCCCGCTTCAATTTCCGCCAACCTCAGTCGCCAGCCTGCCTTCATTGTTGCCCGGTTGCTAATGCATTTTCACTGTTTCCTTCCCTTTTGACTTAACTGTCGTTAACCACTCAATCGCGTAATGTGCTTCGACACTTATGCACACTGGAATTTAATAAATTTAATCAAATGTTGTGGTGCACTTTCATTCAAAAGGAATCTAAATGCAATATAAAAATTTTCTGGTCTACAGTTTGGGCTAACATTCAGACCTAGACATTGTTTTAATAGAAAGATAAATACAGTGAAAGGGAATGGAAGAATTTTCTTTTATCTGAGCACACTTGCTTTCCCCTTGAGTGAATGACAAGGAACACACAAGGATAGAAACAGGCAAATGAAGCAATTTACCCGGGAGGAGAAAAGACTGTCTCTCAGAAAATTTTATTTCATGCAAGTGTAATATCATATCGCCTCTCTCTCTCTCTTGCTGGCTCTCAACTGCTAATACAACTGTTCGCTTGTCTTTCGTATAAAATAGTAGGGGAAAGTGAAAATAACGAAATCAGAAAAGGAGAAAAACAAAAAGATGTTGTGTGAGTTTAGTTCAAACTTTCATGGAAGTTGGCGAAAGTCTAGATGTGTAGATGAGATTCAGTGAATAATATTATTATTAGGGTTGAGCTTTTGGGCTAAGCTTGGGCAGATGAGAGATTTTTTGTCGAGATAAGGAATTAAAATGTATTTAGAAAAATTATCGACAGAAAGGGAGAAAGGAAGCAATTACGTTTTCAGCCATAATACGCTAAAAACTGATTGTTTGCATTTGCTCCAGATAGAGTTTCTTCTGGAGTACGCGTAGGGGTAGGAGAAAGACTTGGGCTTGTGAGAAGAGAAAGTTAAGGAGCTGGATATTATGAATTAAAGTGAACAAACTCAAAATCCATTTTGGGGGCTCATGAATATTAAACTACATCTGCTTCTATTGCAACAAGCTACCACTAAAGGGACAGTGAAATCACTATGGTTTGTTACTCTTATACATGCGTACATACATACACTTATACTCCTATCTTATATCTTATACATATTCTTATACTGTTATAGCATGAAAATCCTTTTTTGTTGGGTTGGAAATATGTATTTATATGCTTTTAAAAAAGCAACATAATAGGACAATCCCTTTATGACGGGGATGCGTTGCCGAGAACGCTTTTTGGGAAAATGGAAGGGTATGACTTGTCTGGAATGGCGGATTTGTTCAAGAATTCGAATAATATTACGACGTGACGTCTTTCGGGCAGAATTGTAAAAAGATACTGTGTTGGTATTAGGGCAGGTTGGTATGATGTAAGTATGTATTATCCTAAGAATGTCGCAATAATTGAGAATTTAACACCACATGCCATTAAAGATGAACATATTTTCTGATGTTTGCTGTTTACTGATGCTTGAGTGAGCCTAGTCAATAGCTAAGAATAGATGTTTACGAAATCCAGACCACTCTCTGATTCTTCCCACTTTCGCAGTTTTCACTCCCATGTGATTCCGTTCTTGCCTCTTCCATCTCTACTGTCATCATTAAGTAATAGCTTAAAGCAAAAAGCACATAGACATAAACATTAGCTTTACCAGGAGTGAAGCATAGAAGCTTAAAAGGATACCGCAAATACCACCACCTCTTAACGTTCCACCGCCCACTTTACCCTTTCAGCAGTTTCTTACCATTTGTTGCAGACAATTATTTTGTCTTACTCTGACGGTTCATCAGGTGTGCCATTGGGAATGAAACATGGGCTCCAGATTCCGGAGAAAGCCAAAGAATGTACATTAATCTATGGGAAAGCCATCGTCAGCATGTATGTATACAAACAATGACAAGATATTTGGTTTGTGAATGACAGCACACATACCCAAAGGCATAAACTTGTCAATTTTTCCAATTGTACTTCCTCAAAGTATCTCCCTGCAAGTGCAAGTACAATAAGTCTTCACATGAATATACATATATTTTTATATGTCAATTTATGTGTTATACAGAGATTAAATTCTGCAAATTTTCTTTTCCGCAAGAAACAGAGGTGTAATTACTGAAGAAAGTGCTATTAATGTAGACTTTACGCCCTTAATTGATTTCGACTAGTTATCACAATGAGAACGCACTAATTTCGATTGGATTTCAATTATTAACTTCAATCATATTTAGGATGGTTACTCAGGCTTTCTTTTGTATTCGTCACCAGTTAAACCACTAGTAATATAGTATGGTGTAGTAATAATGTGGTTTTCTATAATTGGACCTTTGAGAATCTGAAAGTAGAATTTATCTGCAACTCTTTGAATAGACAGAAAATAACGTTGGCACACCTTACCAAAAAAAGTTAACTTTTCCCATCAAACTTACTATGGGTTATGGGTTAATTAGGTATTACTGAACGTAAGAGAAGGCTTGAGATCTTGTCCATGCGAGATAATTTTTATCCACTCCTCCCAACAAGTCCTTAGTATGTATGTATTTCTAAATGATCCCATTTTCAAATACAAAGTTTAATTGAATTAGAAATGTTGATGGAATCCTATTTATGTTGTAGTGTTATATGTATTTGACATGAAATGGCCATTCATCGGTGTCATTTAGAAAGTATGTTTAAACGTTTTCTTAACTAAGTTGTTTATTATTTATTTGTAATTATTTTATTTGTATTTTATATACATAAAAACTTGCGTTCAAATTTCAAATTCTTTTATTTGTTTTGACGAAAACTTGACTATAGCATAATTGCATGCATGCCTCAGAGGACAAGACCTCTGTAATTAGTCAATATAAAACTACAAAAGGGAGATAGGTATAATGTATTATGGTAGCCGACATTTCCTCTTTCCTACTTGCAAAAGTATCCACAACGCATCCCTATGTATCGTTCACCCCCTTGTACAAAGATAGTGAAAAAGCCATAAAATATTTGATTAAATAAACTTTGATGGTGTCGTATTTTTTATAGCTTGCCATTTTCACACAGCATGTAGCACACGCTTAGGGCTTAGGATTATTTGCTGTTTCGTTATCTTTAATGCTTACAATAAGAGCACACAGCTTCTTCCTAGTTTCACGAGTTTTACGTACGACGGCGTAGCTGAGCATATACCTTTGCTACTTTCCCCAATCAAACTAGAACGTACTTATAGAAATACTCATTGGAAATGCTATTTGCACTTAACCATCACATCTAGATAATCACTTGAGTCCATTACTTGCCTTGAGGAGTCCATATTGGCACTACAGAATCCTTTTTTCTCTTTATAAAATAATAATGACAAGATCATAAAACTATCATCATCGAAATTACTCCCGAGTTCCCATCTGCCCGATTTATGTTGCATTTAATGTCTTTTTTATTCGCCCTTTTGCTCGTGATCATAACGCAAACTTCATCGCAACCAATAATATTGTTGTTATACTTCAGTTTAGATCGATACAAAAGTTGGGAGGATGGAAAATTAGGTTCACGAGTACCCCCTCCAAACGGTTAACTTTAGTCTGTTCTTTTCTCCTGTTGGAAGTGTGCTGGGAAAAGTAAACATGTGCTGTATAGCGTCCAAATAATACCAATGCATGCTTAATCATGCATGGAGAAATTCAAGTGATGTCTTTTAATTCATCTTGCTATTAAACCTAACTTAGTCATTAATAGTAGTAACCTCTGCTTGAGCATGAGACTTTCACGTAAAACGCTTTTGGTTTGAAACGACAAGTTGGTCGTGGATTAAAATGAAGACGAACGTATTTTTTTGCACGGTAGATGCTCAAAAACACTGTTTGGAGGATTTTAAGTGCCTTTTCTAGGAAAAAACAACTTAATTTTTTATGGACAATAGGAGGAACGGTCATATGAAGTGCCTATGTAGTAGTACACAAATGAAAAGTTAATGTGATCAGGGTGGTGAGCAGCAAGGAGACGAAGTAGAGATTGGTAAGGAGGATTTTGAATCATCTTTCATGAGAATTGCTGAAGAGCACTTAACCGAAATGAGTTTCACTACTGTTATGATAGTTATATGATACATTTGTGTTACGGATTTTCTCCATTTTCTTTGTGAGAAACTGGGTATGAAGAACGGACGACATAATTATACCTTGAGAAAATCGCTAGAATAACCAGTGCGGTTGTACACACTTGCAAAGTAGCGAAAGTATAGTGCAGCACTACGATTGTGCAACATGGATAACTATGATTGTACAACATGGAGCACTACGATTTTACAACATCGAACACTTTAAAACAAGACTTGAGGAACACAAGCGTTTCTGTAAAAAAACTGGAACCCAAATCAGCGATTGCAGACCATCTGTCTAAAAGTTTTGACCATACGTCAATAAACCTCATAGATTGGAAAGGAGCCAAAATTATAGCACCAGAAGAAAGACGAGACATTCGAGAAACCAAGGAAGCTCTGGCCATCCAAACAGCCATTACAAAAACATCCCTTTAATAAATCGCAAAGAAGAACGTCGGCAAAGTAACACTGGAACAAAATGTCACTAAGATTATTCGAATTTAAAATTTAATATTGTATTCCCGTTTTGCTTTCACATTTCTGTTTCGTCCTTGATAAGGATTCGTGTGTACGGATCGAAACGTCGGAATTTGAAATAAATGTCATCGCTCGTTGAACCCTTTAAAGCTTAACTAATTATGGAACACTACCCAACATGTGATTTTGAGATACAGGGATTTAGACTTTGTCGTTAACTAACTTTGACCAAAGTTGTGTCAAACCTTGTATCAAGTAGCATCGCGTTGCCTGTTGGTAATATGTACTACGTTTCAGGTCTGTAGGTCAAAACACGTCCGAGTTTTGGCGATTATAGACAATCGGACAGACATACAAGCACCATCGACGATCTTATAAAACAGCTTTCGCTACTAAATAAAATTGAAATGAAAAGTTTACATTCGAAAAGAACGTAGCTTTTGGGAAAGAGATCCTAGCGTGCAAATATGAAATCGAGATAACTCCAAGATAAAGACTAAAAATTAAGTTGACTAGTCGCATCCAAGTTATAAATGATGTGAGCGCTTGTTGATCTTGTGGCCAGCATAATTTCTATCTTTTTTTAAAAGAAACTTTGCCAATATTATAGAACAAATAACTCGTATAAAGTCTTAAATAGTCGTTCCAGCTATACTGATTGAAACGAGACAATACATTTTCAATGTCAAGAGTCAAGGCGCATAAATGACATATATACATAATATGATATCCTTGAATTATTTATGTGCACGGGCACAAACAAGTTAGGGCTTGTATAGGCAGTCCTACCTAATGTTTAAAGATAGAAAAAACCAGACTTTGATAGTACGTAATCAGAAAATCTTTGGGTTTAGAAGGAAGAAAAAGGAACAACGGATGCAGTACAGCAATGAGTCTTTAAAATACAATAATGCATAATAATAATAACGAAAGTAAGGATACTCTCAACCATTTTAGTCTGGTTTGTTAGGTATAGGCTATGCTATACTTTTGCGCTACAACTAAAGTTTAAACTTGCTAATGTCGTCTTCTCCATATTCTAAAACAGATTCTTTTATCGGAACGAAAAGGAGAACTTTTGAAAGTGAATCATTACCAATATTTTTAGGCTTCACATCCCTATAAGTTTAAAGTTGCCATTAGTGAAACTATCCCCAACACCTCTTTCATCTTTATTCCTAATAATAACTTTTTCAGAACTTTTCGCGTATCTAATGGTTCAGCTTCTAGGCTAAAACTTTCCAAATCACACATAGCGTATTTGTTTGATATTTATTTATTTACAGTGAAAAATACCTGTCAGGAAAAGCAACAGGCGGACTCTTATATGCATATGCAATTCTCTTTCTTTTGTTATTTTCTTATTTTTCATGCTTCACTTTCGATACCACTTCGTATTTTTTACGACTTAGGTGCCTGCCTGTACAGGAATTCGAAAGATAAAAAGGATAAAAGTGTACTCTTTTACCATGCTTTTGTGAAGTAAAACTGTGCTAGTGGTTTGAAGAATGTTTTTGTGCGCATGTTATGCAGTTTTCCGCGTTTATCATTTTCACGGAGCAGTCGTTGTTTTGGCTACAATAATGTTCTGATTTGCAAACACACTTGAACGCCTTACTATTTTCCTTCTGTAGTTGGCCACAACAATTCCGGCGTGTACCAGCGAAACGTACAATTTTCCACATTCACTATACTATTTAGCATACAGTAAAACGTTGCTGCAATATATCGCAATATATTCTTAAAGACGCCACCAATTCAAATATATATTAACACACTGTCGTATTATTATTGGCCATACAAAAGATACTAGTCGTACTCAACGTTTAGATATGCGTGACTCCCGTTACCTCTCTTGTTGCGAGACTAATAAAAATGATTGACCATCTTTACTTTACATCGAAATTTAGCTTCGTTATAGCCCACGAGTTCTTTTAAAGTGAGCAAAATGCTTGGAATGCTTCTCAAAGGGTACTTAACTTTTTATTCACCCTCTGGTGGAATGAAAATTGGCGCGCAGTGGAATGAGGGACATATCCCATTTTATTCTTTATCTCAAAAAATGGCTGGAGAATGTCACGAACATACAATAATGATTTGTCGCTGAAAGCTTTTTCCTCATGTGTGATATATAAATTCGCACTGAAGGTCAGAACTTGTTAGCGATGACAACGGCAGCGAAAATTATGAACTATCCTCTCAACTACATTAGACTCTTTCAGCTGTCCACTCTGGTTTAGCCACTTACTATACTGTAAATATTATTGCGTGGTGAACCAGTAAGACATAATAAGCTAAGGCGAAGAAAACAAAGAGAAAAGTAATCGTGTTTGTGGTCAGAAAGATGATTATGAGGACTAAAGTTATGTCGTGTGTCTACTGATGTCTATTTCTATTATACATTATAAGTAGACGCGTTGCGTGTGTAGTGATATTTGTAAGATATTGTTTGCAAAATTCAATTTTAATTTGTTGTTGTTATTTTGTTCGTGTTATTCCAATTCTACGCTATCGCAGAATCCATATGTACAAAATTCAGTGTGAAGAAAAGGGGTAGTGAAAGTGTGAATGCAGAAAATAGGAGCTGTTTGCACGGTACGAAACGCGTACAAAGTAAAGCAATGAAGCAATAGAGAATACTTGGCTTCAATATTAAGGAAAATCTCACATATCCATCTATGAAAGATTTTTGGCCTACTCTGAACCAGCGCTGGTCGTTCTTTAATGAAGACTACTTATGTTTTGTCACGCAAACTTGCTTGTCGCGATTTATGACTCTTCATTCCTTGTTTATGCACCGTTAAGCACCCAATTATAGTTGGGTTCACGATCGAGCCTACACGTTGGGGAAAGTTTGTCAGTTGCAGCCAATTGCCATATGGCAATATCGTAGATTTTTATTTCAGCTCTTCAACTAATAAATCTACTGTGGACACCCATTATGTGGACACATTTGAGCAGCATTTTAAGTTCTGCTTGCATTTGGGACATTCACTCTTTTTATAATGCTCGCAGATGGTTTATTAGTTAGTAACAAATTATACTCCTGTAAAAAAAGCAATCCTCTTTTTATAACTTGCCTCTTTGCTAAATTTCAACCATTTACTCCCGGGTTACAATTGGACGCGTTACAGTTGCTAATAATAAGTATGTACCTGTTTTGTGTTTCTCTTCGTTGCCAATACTAGTCCCAAAAGGGATACGAGCTGACGTCAGCGCGAAAACAGCAAAATGTGAGTAAAAGTCGATACATAATTCAAGGTATTCCACATACGGAGCTGTTGTGTGAAATATACCCACTGCAACTAGTTATAACTTTGTTGGAGAAAGCATTTGTAAGTGGTTTAGTGAATAGCCTTTCACAAAGTAAAAATGACTATGAGGTATGTCTAGAAAATTTGCCGAAAACCACCTTCAACGTTGTCATTGTCATCACTTCGCCATCCTTTTCCATTTTCGTAGTTTATGCCATGCCTTCTTTTGAGCTCTATTCTGAGTTAAGTTGACGTGCAATCACTTAGGAATATCTTGTTATAAAGCATGAAACTAGTTATGTTATATTTCATGCACTAACACGTTAAATACCGTGTTCTAGCAAAAACGTTAGTCTGTATTGTAGCAAAGATGGATAAGGAAGAAGGGCTGGTGTGACACTGAGGTTTTCGCAGTCCCCAAGATCTTTTCTTGTTGATACATAGCAAGCCTTACAAATCAATCCATCGTTCTTACTCTTACCCATAGCTATATTATTTCGAATTAGTTAAAAACAGTTGCGTGTTATAAAGTCATTTAAATTTCGAGAACTTTTAACGATGTAAGGTTAGAAACGCATTTCTACAAATACGGAAAATGTAGACAACTTTATAGTTAAAGGAACAAGGTTTTTTTGTACAAATTGCGAAAAAACCGAAGAGGAGTGCAAGCTTTTGAACATTCATGTCTTGTCTTATCGCACTTCTTCGTATACACGATGACAGCCTTTAGAACAGATTTTCAGACGCGTTTTACGAGGAAAAAAACGAAATGACAGAAAAATCAGCTTGCATTTCTAATGGCTGCCTTGTGATGAAAATCATTATTTCACAATTTCTTCTTCGAAAAATCGCACGGGGTATTTTGAGATAAATATTTTATGACGGCACGTTATTTAATTGCGTAAACTAGTACAAAACACTGGTTTGTTTGAAATCGAATAGAATGAAACCCAACACTTCTGTTTAACTTTGATTTTGAAAACTCATCTGATATCATTTGCGCCACCAGCCAAAAACATCATAGCAAAATCACCCCTTTCATCGGTATTTGGAGCGCAATTTACTGCTTTTAGTTCTTGATAATCTCTCTCACAAAATACACCAACTAGGAAGAATAAGAATATAAAGTAATAATCTCCTATTGTGGAATTGTTTTTGGTGACTGGCAACTGGTTACTTATATTCTCATGATTATCGTCATCAATGTTGACATTTTGACTTTGCTAAGGTCACTCAATAGGATTTCGGCTTGAACGCTAGAATGATGTTTTCGGTACATTACATGTTTAAATTCTATAACGAATGCAGAATTCTTCTAGGCTAAAGTTTACTTTGGATGCTTGGCTTTGTCGGGACGTATCATCATATCTCCTACACGGTTCAAATTTTAAAATGAAATTTTAATACCAACAAGTATATTGGAGGTGAAATACCAAAGGTTTTGAAGCGTGAAATATGAACTGTTCTATGATAGTAAGCGGAAACGGACTATGTTACCAATGACGCACGCAAAATACCTACGAAGATCTTTCAACGCCATCATAATATTATACACTAGGTCTTTTGTTCTTAGCTCATCTTGAAACTCACGACAATTGGCAACTGACTTCATGCTCCTTTTACTGGAAAAATGTAGCAAATTAAATCCGCTTAGATTCCACACAACGATCAAACTAGATAAAAGGAAAGTCATTCAAATAGAAACGACTGCCTCCTTGTGTTTTTCAACTTCAAAAGAAAGTCCATCATTATGTCCGGCAGGCCTTTTTGGTAGCAAAAAAAACCAACAGGCACGATTTGGGGAGTCGGTAGTTCTTTTACATAAAATTGGTCGAAATAACCTGAGAAATGCGTACCATAAATTTTTAAAAGGGAAAAGTCCACGTTCCCGAAAGGAGTTTCGCAGCATGAAAAACTAGCTACAGTGAACCTAGCTGGATTTTTTTCTTCATGGGGAGCTGATGGTACTTTCACTGTCTGTATTTGTAACATTGCAGAGTATGAAAGTCTGAAAGTCTCTCTTTTATTGTTCAACTGCTTTTAGAGGAACATTTCTTCTTCTACCAGGGCATTGTAGCACACATCTCTTGACTATTGTCAATATAATATAATATTATACTTGCTATTTGCTACAATGCTTTGTCGATGAAAGACTGACGCTAAATACAAACGCAGTGTAGCCTGAACCAACGATGCAAAGTGTCATTTAATCTGAAATACCGCCTTTCCTTTGAGGTTTTGTAAATTTTAGTAGCTGGTAGCTGAGCCTACCATTTCGTATTGGAGGCATTCGACATTCTAGCTTACTAATACTAGGTACGATCTGATACTGCTTTTTTCGGATTGCGATGCCCATCCAGAATCTATATGTTACGACAGAAAGCTTTTCTGTAAATGATTAGATTGAAAACTTCTTTCGAAAACATTTTTCATCCATACCATAACGATTCATCATTATGTATCTATATTCTCGAAAACTTGAAGACGATTGCGCACGTAGCATTGAGTCACAATACCACAGTCGTAAAATATATTCTGAATTTTTTTGTCTACTATCATTTCAGCTATTGTTATGGAGCAAGTGGGAATTGACCTTCTTTGTTTGGAAAAAAGGTAAGCACAAAATTACTTTCTACACTGCAAGATGGTAAAAGGCACTGGTAGAAGAAAAGCAGTACTTTCGAACAACGTAGTAATATTAACAGCTATAGTGTTTCTCTTATCACAAGATTTTATAGGGCTTGTGAGAGAGAATTCCAGGGAAATGCTACATATTATTTGTTGTTTATTTGCAAAGATGATACGAGTAAGGAAATCGGAAAACTACAAAGTAGGATACATATCACATTCTAAATTGCCAGTGTGAGGATTGTCAAGTAATGACAATTATACAAGTATGCAGCTGAATATTGATCTACTACTATTCGGTGGTATCAAAGAAAAGATTATTGCATTCCATATCAGCCCTTGAATAAAACACAAAACAGGCTCACGTCTGGCCCCGTTGCTTTGGAAAATAAATTAAATTAGCGAAGACACCGAGAAAGTCTGTCAACTATAAAAGTCGAGGGCTATATTTTGTGTGTTCCAAGAAACTTGAAATATCTCATAAAATAATGACAATTTCATAAACGCCAGAACGCAGAACTGTTTCAATAGCTATAGATGTGCATCCTGGAATAGAATTTTTTTTGTTTGCGTTGATTTCGGAAAGAACTAGCGTTCCTGAGATTCTTTTGTGTTTTATGATGGAATTTCAATTAACCCCTTCAGCCTTCCTTTACTTTGGTTTTCACCTAAAACATAATTAGAATTACATTCCTGGGAGACAGATACAGGATGTAATGCTAAGAATAAAGCCAAAAAGAAATTTTAACAAAAGTAAGGTAGTATATACTGCTGCGCTGCGAAGAAAGCTCCGAAATGCAGTTTGATTAATTCTGAAAATTCGTATCTGTGTAAGAGAACTCGAGAAGGGCTGATTCATAGAGCTTCTGAGGCTAATCAATTACTAGTTTATGGAGACAAAGTAATAGAAATAACAATCTGAGGTAACCAATGCTTTCTTTTATTGCTATTGGTAATGTTCATAGAGCTTTCTTGGATTACAGCAACAAATTTTGCACACTTAACAACGTTTCTTATTTCAAATGTATTCTGGTATCGATAGGGTGGAAGCATTGGAACAGTGTTTTCAGAGACAGTCGTCCCCTCACGTCAGTGTTCATGAGCTGAAGCAGGAGGTGAACGAACTGAGGACCAAGCTGGAGAATTATGAACATCTTAGCTGGCTAGGTATGGGAGGTTTCATTTTATGGAAGAAGTTATAGGTTTCAATTTAGAGACATCTTCTATGTCAATAATTGAACTTTATTTCCACCTTTTGTCAGGATTTTATAAAGCACTTCATCCACCCCCTTTAATGGATCCAGCAATAGAAGTAACCACTTGTAGATCAACATTGGGACCTGGTTATCATCGCAGGAGTAAGGATGCGAAGCAAACTATATGTGACAAATTTCTTCAACTCAGGTAGCCCTATCACTCCATCACAAAAAACAGTTGCTGACGTTCGTTTCATAATAAATTGAGTTTTATGTTTTGCGTTTTTCAGTGATGTTGTTTTGACGAAGGAAACATGTCAATTACTTCGTGAGCCCACATTTGACAATTGGCAGTGGGAGGATGAAGAGATGTTGGTTCTGCTGCAACAAATGTACCTTGAACTGGAGCTTCCTAAGAAATTTGATATTGAGATTAATATCTTAAGAAATTTTCTTGTCCGCGTCTACCATAACTATAATGATGTTCCTTTCCATAACTTCCGCCACTGCTTTTGCGTTACACAAATGGTAAAGAGAACCCATAACGTACACAAAATTTATTCCTTCCTTTTCTCAATTTATTTCTTCCTACTTACTTGAATTTCTACTAGAACTAAGTAGTTTACGATTTTCTTATTTGCTGATCAATATTGTGGTGGTACTTTGCCACGTATGATTACTGAAACCTATAAATTTAATATCTTATTTTCTTGATATATGACTCTTGCGCAAAAAAAACATGGTTTTGTGTGTATTCTCTGTAATGAAAGATGCTTATTTTCGTGAAAGAAAGAGACATATGTTCCTCATTTTAAGTCATGTTTTTCTGGCACTAGCCAAACATATCATATTTTATTAGAAAGGCATGTTATTACATTTCCATTCCATTTGCAAGTTCTGAAGAAATACTAACCAGACAGCAGAAAGCAGTTTAGAAGATGACTCCTTTTCTATTTATTTCAAGTGTGTACTCACGCGCAGCAGCTTTTCCTTGTTAGCTGCAGAAGTGGGATCAGCAACCTATTTTCCTAATAATATTTTGCTTCTTGGAACTTGTTCCATCAAATTCAGTGTTCAAAATGAGGAGTCTTGTGAAACCAATTTAATGTTGGGTTATCGTCCTCATAAAGTACTCTTATCGCTCAACCTGCATGTACATTTTGATATAATTTTCCAACCATTAAGGATAGTGTTGATGTCATTTTAGTTGTTAAAAGAATTCAAAGTGCTTCCTTAGAAGAATTCCAAAACTAGCAAAAGAGCTCAATTTACAGTTCCTCTAAGACTGACAGGCTTTTCCCGTTTCTCCTTTCCCTGCGAGAAACCTAGTCTGTCGGTGGCATTAGCAAGTTTTACACAATTGTGAAACTTTAGTTGCATACGAACGACAATGTATGTGTACTTCAATAGGGATAATGCTCGCAATACAATGCATGCATCAACTGGAGCTTAAAAGATGACAGGAATTCAATAAGCCTGATACCCACCTTGTCTAGTTCACACCGCTTATTCTCATGAATTTCATAGCATTAAAATTTGTTTGATATTTAAAAGCGGATTACGGCTTGGTTTTATGACAAGAGAAAGGAGCATTTAATTCTGTATCAAACTACTTAAGGATTTTGCTTATTGTTACTGGCCCATGATTCCAACCCCAAATAGTCTTTTAGATATGCTTCAGTGCTCTAAAGCATGGCAACAGAGGTGATCTCTTGAAAGAGGAGAAAATATCTGGGAAATTGGGTAATAAGTAAGGCTAAGGCTACATAACCTGGCAACACAAGTGCTTTGCATTGATACCTTAGAGGATGACAAAGACGCGTGGTCCTACATCCTAGGTAGGTATGTCGTTGTTTTACGTTCAAGAGGAAGCACATCAGTTGATATTAATACGTATTTGCAGATTTATTGTGAGCTGTTACGCAGTTGTGTAACGATACAATGCATAAGCCTTTTTTGTTAGGTAAAATCCGTGTACTATTTATATAAATCCCACAAGTGCTTTTACAAAGGTTGCTCAGTGATGCGTATTAATTGAACACGACATATTGGTCGACCAACTATGATTATAAAATGGGATTGATCTACCTTGGAATCTTTTAGATGTTCGGGATGGCGTGTTCTGTAAATTTATCGGAAAGAATTGGTGACCTGGAGACTTTAATACTCTTAACTTCTTGTATTTGCCATGACTTGGATCATCCTGGGTACAATAATATCTACCAGGTACACAAATATTCGCTATGGCAAACTACAGGCTGCCCGTAATTAAAGTGCTTTAGCATATAACTAACGAAGTATTATACTAATAGCCAATTTAAACTCGGATTTCCAGATAAACGCACAGACTGAACTGGCTCTCCGGTACAATGATATTTCTCCACTGGAGAATCACCACTGCTCTGTGGCATTTCGTATTCTGGAAGACCCCGAATGCAACATTTTCCGAAATCTCTCAGGTGAAACGTACAAAAAAATTAGGGAAGGTATTATTCGCTGCATTCTCGCTACGGATATGGCTCGGCACAATGAGATTGTCAATCAGTTTCGTGAAATCACACCGTATTTTGATAAGAACAACAAGGTCCACGTTAATTTGGTGAGTCTAGCATTTTTTTAATTGATATTTTTCCCAGAATCCCCAGTTCAATTACTCAAACTACGAGCATGCGAGTGTAAGAAAATTAATCTGTTATGCTTCCGTAGCTCTCAATGGTACTTATCAAGGTTGCTGATATTTCAAATGAAGCGAGACCAATGAATGTAGCCGAGCCCTGGCTAGATTGTCTTCTTGCGGTAATGATCTAGCTATAATTTTACGCGATGCCTTGCCAACAAATGACTAAACATTTTTATGTGTCTACCTTTTTTTTAGGAATTTTTCCAGCAAAGTGATACAGAGAAATTAGAAGGTCTTCCGGTGACTCCTTTTATGGACCGTGACAAAATAACCAAGCCATCATCCCAATGCTCATTTATTGGTCTAGTTCTACTACCCCTGTTTGAAGCCCTGGGAGCTTTCTTTACAGAATTGGATGTGAGTACAGCAAACATTATAGTTAACTGAATTACACCCCGCTTTCTTTTTATGTATATCGAACTGAATATTGTATAGTGATTCCAGCAATTCAAAATACCCCAAATAATTCCATGTTCATGTCTATCAAAATATTAGCTATATAGCTGAAAATATTTTTTAACGCACCTGGCTACAATAAAAAAATGATACAAAAGGTACAAATATCACCAAAAATGATAAGGCCCTGCCCAGATTCGAACTGGGATTGTTGGATTCAGAGTCCAAAGTGCTGACCATTACACCACAAGGCCGCGCGTTGGGAAGGGGAGCGCTCAAAGCTTGCTTCGTTTCTGGCTTAACTTGACGCATCTCTTCACGTAGAAAAAAACAGAAAAAACTCGAATCGGTTCATGCAAGCGTATGCGAGCAGTGTGTCGACCAGTTTCCTAAATAGATCATCTACACGTGAAAAATGCTGACACTAAAGTGTAGATGAAATCAGGCTTATTTTTAGACCACACATGACACATGAGACTTTCAAACGCGTATTTTGTTTCTAATGGATGACCTATAGAATGGCGTTCTTTATGAAATCAAATTGCCTTTGTGAGTGTTGAAACTAACGATTTTAAGAAAACAATGGAGTTATTGATTGTTTTTATGTGATTTTTGCAGCCAATGATAATACAGCCAGTTCGCGATGCTTTGGATTACTATAGACGCTTAAATGAAGCCACTCAGCCTGCACGTCATCGAAAGAGTACAGATGTAACAGCGATCCATGCAGTTAATCAACCTTCGTCAACAACGGGGACAAGTAGTTGCAGTGATAATGTTTGTGATAAAGTTCCGTCCGCATCGTCTGACAATGCGACGACAACTACAGCTGCCAAAACACTGCGTGTATCGGTTTCAGATGATGTTGATGATGAAGCTACAGTGCCACCGTCTCCACTCGCAAAAAGTCTACCTGTGTCCAGCCCTGATGGTGGAGTTGCAACGGGAAAGATTTCTCCCCCAGAAAATGTTAGTGCGGAACCTACATTGTCGTCAGTGCTGCCATTGGGTCATCGAAGCTCAAACCCGTTGTCGTATCGCAGGGCATCTCAGTTGCTTATGTTGAAAGCATCTGGAAGTAGTAACAGCTTGAAGGTGTCAGGATTGCAGCCCTTAAGAAACAACAGTGGAGCAAATAGCTCCTCTCAGTTTCAGTCATTTCCGTCAGTAGAGTCGGAGAGCGATAAGGATGGCGATGATGGAGACGACGATGGTTGTGGAACTGATGAGGAGGCCATTACTGAAGTGGCTGTCAGCGAGAAAGCTCTGAAATTCAAAATAGCGACGGAGCCATCTTTCGACTATTCGACAAGTCGGAAAGGAAGTCGCGAGAACAAGAGTGAATCGTCGGGCCAGTCTACGGTGGCTACGAAAGATGACCGTATTTCCTTTGACACGAGCTTTGCATCCACTCCAAAAGTTGAGTTTGTTCCTGCAACAACCGCATTGGGTGGTTCAATCTCATCATCACCAGGTAAACATGTTTCATCTTCCAAAGCCACGAGTTCTTCGGCATCCTCGTCATCTACAAAAGGCAAACCAAAAGATTCATTTTTCTCCAGACTGAAGCTGTTCACGGAGAGACTGAGCATAAGTGCGGACTCTACGACAAGTGGCGGTAGTGGTTGCGAAAGTCCTCCAGGCTCGGGAGGATACAAACACCATAGCATTCACTACTTCCGTAGAGTGGGCAGAAAGGACTCGAAACGAAATAAAAGTAAAGAAACCGTAGGAGGAAGTGAACGTTACCACAGAAAACACCGTGGCTCAAGTAGTGATCCTGAAGGACATGGAATGTCTGACGATAAGCTCAGTATGGAGGGAAAAGAAAATTTACGTGGTGGCGGCGGCAGTGAAGTTGTTTCACCAGAGTGCTCTCCGGCTTTGAGTGGGGCAAGTGGAATAGAACACCGACGATCGTCTTGGAAACACTGTAGCGGCAGTTTGGACAGTGTGCTTTCCAAAGACGAGCATGCCAAACGATCTCCTTCCAGAAGACTGATGCTTCCACGATTTTCATCATTTGTTCAAAAGAAAACACGTATGGGTTTCATGATGAGGAGATCATCACCTAAAGGATCTTCCACGAATACCAACGAACCTCCAAGCTGAGAGGATGATCATGATGTAGTTATCTATAACGACGCTGGAGGCAATAGGCCTTCAGCCCAGATACAGCCAGTAGGCGAAGCGTTTGTCAGATTTAATAATGATACTGAGGTTCAGTCTTCGTCAACAGGTTCCAATCACAAGGCTTCTGAGCATGGAAAATTTTGTCAATGTTTTAGGAATATATTTAGTGGTGGCAACAGTTCAAACAGTAGCAATGCTACAACTAATTATACCACGACTAGTACCACTTATGAAGGTTGAGGTTGAATATTTTCAACATAAAATTTATAAGTACATGTATAACTATCATGTAAAACAAAGGTTTGCTCGTGGCTGCTACAAATTTTTAATATACTCATTCCTTACAAAAATAGTTTATGCTTATTTCAAATTTAGTGATTATTATTATACTTACAACTCATATATATTGAACTGTTATGTGGCCAAAGTCTTGTCTTTTCTTAAATTGTAAATGTAAAGTCTTTAGCATAAGTGTACAAAAGAACTCTTTGTCTCATTGTTATATTAGGCAATTTTGTTGTAGTTTGGCCTAGTTTGTGTATATTGTAAATCCTGATTGTGTCGACAACATTCCTTTAACAGTGTTTTCAAATGTTACCGTCGCGACGCGTAGCAAATGTTTCAAATGATCGTGGTATGCTTTTGGTGTGCGTAGAAACAACCTAACCTGAAGCCCAATTAGAAATTTATGAGCCCTAGTGCGAAGTTACAGTTAACTCCGCCGATTACCGAAGGCCGCTTTACAAGACAAAGGACATTTTCATTTTTTACGCATCGGAGATTACCAATAAAGTTTAGTTTGAATTATAGCAAATCATATCGCTAGGAAAGCTGCGGGCAGTTTTCAAGTTATGTGTCATAGTTTCAAGTAAAACTACCTCTATATGAATATCTAAAATAAGTAGTTAAACTCTGCTTGGCTCTTGACTGAAGCTGACTAGAAGTGAGTAAAATATTTTCGTGTAATAACAACTATCCCACTTCCTCTACTTATAGGCAAAACATATCCTTCACTACCTGCACAAATATTAACGTATGGAGGGTGAGTAGGTATTATATTGCAGTTCCAATTCCATGAGTTTAAGGGTCGTAGGGTTTATTGACTATTGTATGATAGGTTACCATCTGCATCAACCGAATCATTACTGACGGACACAATTCAAACCGACAAGTACATTTTTATAAGGTATATAAAAGAAATCAGGTTTATGCCACAAAATTAACTGGGCTTCAACCTCCTCGTCTAGTTTTACAATTACTTGGGTTATATACTCAAAAAACAATCAATCCGAACATCAGGGTACAATCTTCGTATCACTAGTAGTGTGTGGGATACAGACGTAGTATTTTCTCTATCTGTGACAATGTAATCAAAACCCTGCACGGAAATGGAAGCAGTCTTCTGAATATAATTCCATATGCATCTTCAAAAATATGAGTCGGAAACTTTCATTGTTTGTAGAAAAATTGATTAACGAAAGAAATAGCATTTGGCAACGTTTCCTGCTTTATGTTTACAGTGTGGGTACATAATATATATCAATTTCGCTTGTTTGGAGGGTTTAGAAATTAGTTCCTTCTGTTTGTGGTACTGTGTCACTATAAATGGGAAATGGTAGGCTTGTTATAGTTAGGAATGAAGTTTAAAAAAATAGGCATTTGGGAAATGGGGAAAATCGAGAAAAGTATAAGCAGGAATGATGTGTATGGTTAATGTATTTCCAAGTGATTTTCCTGTAACTAAAATTGTAAGATGGAATAACAGTGTTTCAGCAGCGTATTATCAAGACCGTCAACACTTACCAATTCTCCATATCAAATCAAAATTTTGTAAATAAAAGAAAAAAAACTGTGCTATATGGACCCCCTTCTTTAGGAAGAAAAAATTTCAATGTGATGTTTCTAAAGTAGAAAAAGCCTAAAGTGAATACACCAAATATTTTATAAAAATTAGAGGTGCGGTATATGGTATAAGAGTAACGTAATCCTTAATACCTTCAACGGTTCTTGTTCCATTGTCTTGTCTGTTTTAAATTTTCTACCTATACAAAATTGAAAACGCTTAGCACTCATAGATTGACTAGTTTTGCTAAATATTAAGTTCGGGTTTTCTCATAAAACAAACAGGAAAACTAATATATAAAGTAAAATCTGATTCATATGTACGCGTGTGCTATTGCACCAATTGGAAAACCCAAAGGTTAAAAGTAAAAATGTTTTTAATGCTTTAGAATGGTAAAGGTTTGGTTAATTATGTTTGGTGAATTATATTTTCTGTAAATAATTTACCTTGAAGTTTTGCTGCAGTGCAGCAATAAGTTATCTATTCTGTCGAGTCAATGTGTTTTTCAAATAGATTTTTCGTAGTCGTGGAATTTTTGTTTCAGAAGGTTAATATGTTACCATGGGCAAATAAAATATGTATTACTGACCCTTCAGCGTAAATGTTGTAACAAAGTTGATTCAAAACAGTAGATGATCCCGTCACCTTACTCTTACCTGGTGTAGTGACTTTCAAACAGTTTTTCGGTGGACGTGTTGTAGCTGACGAAGGGCAAGTACGAGTTTTTTTATTCTTTTATTTAGCGGTTTGTTCATTTTCATAAACACACGGAATCTGGTAGTGATACAAAACTATAATATTTTGAACATTGTTGCAAATTATGAATCCGAATCCCTAATAATTTATTTAAGCTCGTTGGAGCAGTCTGAGCTGCTAACTCCAGACTAGTGCATTGCAAGTCCAAAATCTCGGCGTAAAAAAGTCTGCAGTAGAGTTCTAAGAGAGACAGTAAACATAAAGTCACACTGATAAGTGATACTGTTATACAAGAACTCTTTTCAAATGATACAAAAAATCTGCTAACGGCTTTTATTACCTCTTGAGCACCAGGGCAGTTAATCCTTGCATAAAATTCCATTGTATAGGTTGAAACTAAAATACCCGATCCTGAAATTAAACCTGACCACATGAAAATGTTCCCAACAGCACTGTCATTGTATCGTATAAATGTCAAGGCAAGTCCGAATCCTCCAAATAATGTGAGCAACACCGGAAAGAAGAAGTTGAAAGTGAAGCTTAAGACGTATTCATGGAATAGTGACGAAATCACGAAAACTAGGATGGTTGGCAAAGCTTTGTGGTATCTGGCCAATCCAATTTCCCATGCATCCTGATGAAAGCATTGACAAATTCTCTTTTGAACATATTAATTACTGGCAAAATTATTCTGATCCTTACCTTGAAAATGTAGGTATACAACCAATCGTGTACCAAAATGTTCCAGGTCTTGTAGTAGCTGTGGAAGGACGAGCAGTTCCACCAATCCTGAAACACACCAAACCTCTACAGTTTACATTTCCTTTTTAGTAGACATTCTTTCTCCATATCACAGATGGGGCAAATAGTTACTTAGGCTAAGCCCGAACAAGAACTTTCTCCATTTGGAAGATCCAAGAGAACAAGAGTACAGGACACGAATACCGGTAACGAAACCCCAAACATTAGCTCATTTCAACCAATATCACATTAACTTACTCAAAGTGAGCACCACATAATGATGATTCAAACGAAAAGTCAATGAAACTTTTTTTGAAACTAGCACACAAATAAATCAAGTGCCTAGTTTCCAACTGCCGAGTCTTTTCTCACACCGTAATCCTAATCAGAGGAGGTTCAGCCAAGAAAAGTTGGACTAGATTTGATCAAACTGTACCAACTTGTACTAAATTTCACAGGGAAAATTCTACTCTATGAAAATCCCTTCGTGTTAGTCAAACTTGGTTCCCTTTGCGTCAAAGGTTTTGCATCTTTTGCTAGTTCAAGAGTTGCAAATATAATGGAATCAGACATTGACAAATTGTTCTTTTTCTACTTGCTCATCCACAACTATGGAGCTAAAACTCTAGCAACTTTTCACACACAAACCTATATTCCAAGAGAAGAGTGACTTTTCACTTGTCTACAATGTCGTATGAAAATTATTGGTTTACCATAGACAACTCTGCGAACTTCATCATCGTGATGATGTGCAGTCAAGTGGAACTAGGTACACAGGAAATGAATAAAGACAAACTACACATTGTGTTGCTGGGAAAGTAGGGAAAATGATCATGTTATTTTCTTCGACAAGCAGACTTTCCGGAATCCTACACACTACGAGCTTCCACAAAAGTAATTTATTTCAGACATTTAATTCTCTCGAAGGCATGCTACCTTTAAAAGCAAACTACCACACAGACAGTCAACTCTTCTCCGCCAAATCAAAAGCTATGCATATGCAGATTCATTAATGAAAATGTGCAAGACTGAACTGATTTCGTCAATGTCAGGGAACTCCATGAAGCTGATATTTTCAAAGGAATTTTCATCTCCAAAACATTTTTTTACCTTGTAAAATAATCGGTCCCCAAAACAAAGCATTTCAGCGAAGGCATTGTGCCATGAGTGAAGTAGCAAATAAAATCCAAGAACTAGTCCCAAGATTCCCGGAATCATCATGGAGAAAACGGCATTACAAAACTGAAGCACTGTCATGGGATGATTCGGGTGGCCAAAATTTTCAAAGTAGAAGGTAGAATATCTGCTCAGAATAAAGTTTGCGTAGACAATGCATCCAAACACTTGGGCAAAGTTCCAAAAAACGTAATCCCATCTGACGAAGCTTGTTCTGTTTCACAGAAGAAAAAAAACCAAGAGAAAAGAGTACAATAAAAATTGTGGAAAAATGAACAATGAAAATGAAAAATTGACTGTATTATAACCAAAATATGTATTGTAGTCAGAATCTACGGCAAACGAAAGAGCGAATAAGAAAAAACTCTTTCGTAACCTTCTTTCTGTTCTTAGAGATAAGAATAAGAAATATCTTGCTGAAAAGGGCGAAGAAAAACTAACGTAAACCGTCTTCGTGAAAAAAAATCAATTTGCCATTGTCAAGTTTCTTTTCTACTACTTTCAGTTCGCTCTGAAATCAAACCGGAGTAGATAAGTGGAAGTGAAAAATTTGTATAGAATAAAAAAAACTAATGGTAGCCTTGGGGCTGTACGCACAGTCATTTGAAACTTTCTCTTTTCCTCAAAACTTTGGATTCTCAACTGTGTGGACTGGGGAGCTGGGGTAGAGCCAGCTGTCTTACATGGACAGTGGGCTGAATTTTTTGGCACAATATCGTTTTGCGTTTCCTATGAGGTTTTTTTACTGTTTCTGGGCAAAAAAAGTCTTTTTAGTTTACATTCACACATTTGTTTCACTCAAAACAGAGTTAAGTAGCTTCACTTTGTTGTGAAGTGTCTGGCGTGTAAAAAATATCGTTTTTCATCGCCTCTTGCATAAAATGGGGACAATGTAACAAAAAAGTGTTATCTTTACGATTTATGGTTATAGTTTTTTCCTTCACTTTTTAAGGACAATGAAACGTCCGAACCACATAACTTCAGTAATATTATATGATTTAAACATTTGACGATCGCCTCTACACCATACCAGCTAAAGCGTTCGCTTTGCCTGTCTGCAAGGTGACAGATGAAATGGTTTTTATTCACTCTGAATTTTTTCACGCAAAAACTTTTTACCTGATAGGTCATCTTTTTAACTTTTTTTACCTTGGATAGTTGTCCTTGTATATTAGTGTGGGTGCCACGTAGAAGTAAAGGTATTTTGAGTAGCTTGGGCAAAATCCACTCGTTCTACTATTATCACTGTTCAAACGACCACTGCTGCCGCCACTTAAATTTAACAGGTTTTTTGTTCCCGTGGAAACTTTTCTGTCATCCTCATTACTATCAGCTTCTCGGTCATAATCAAAACTTTTCTCGCTGTTTCTCGCGAGTCTCTTTCTTAGTTCCGATTGCTGAGAGAAACAAGCCGAGAAATCAGTCGTTGTTGCGTGTTTTATTGTTGTGGTTGCTTCGTCAATTGTACACGTGTCGATCTCATCATTAGAAATTTCGTGAGCATCTTGATTCCACCTATTGTTCGTCTCCGCTGAAGTTGCTAAAGGTGATTTGCTCAAAGAGCCAACTTTAAGTAAGTCCTCATCATCATCCGTCTTTTGTTTAGGGGTGGAAACTGTGGAAGTCACGGAATTCTCAGCAGACCCGTTGCTACTCGTACTGGAGCTCCTTCGACGGGAATTTTTTGACAGAGTTTCTGATTTACATTCGTTGTTACCGTTGTCATCGTTACTTTTTCCAGTGGCTACGACACGTGGCACGTTGCTCCGAACAAAGGCGTAAATTTTCATTAAAAGTCGACACTATTCACAAAGCAAGAAACAACTTTAAAACTATTGAAAATTACAGATATTTATTTTGAACAACGACCATTTGTGATAAGGAACTAGTTTTGTTCACGCGTTGTTGAAATATCGTTCAATGTTCATAATTTTGTCGTGTTGGCAACGCCGTATACTTTTATTTTTTCGTTTTCTGTGATTGAAAAAGAAGAAAGTCTAACGAAGAGTATATCATTAATTTTTTATTCAGTATTCTAAGAAACAGCAGAGCTCAACATATAGTTTACCTGACGTTTTCCTAACTATTCGTTATGCTTAAAGAAGTGTAAACTTTTTTCTTTTCGATTTGCCCGTAGTGTCTCTTCGTGAACAACATCACATGTTTCATACCAGTACATAGTTTTCCAAAGTATAGCTGAGGATGTTTCTGAAAAATGATTATGACAAACGGAGGAGAGTAAGCGAAAGTGCGAAAAAGTTTTGTAATATTCTGTACCCTTTTCCTTCCAGGTTGATCGGCTTTAGGAAATGATATAAATGAAGAAAAAGGGTATAAAAGTAATGGATCGTGTGTCGACGCCATCTTTTTGAATGAATTGTGTATACCAAACTGAACAACAGTATTAGTATTTTGAGTCACCAGCAGCGAAAAAAGAGTTATTGGAATCAGCATATTTGATAATAAAAAGGAAAAGATAATTTTTTTCTTTAAAAAAAATTCGCTTCTCTAGAAAAGAGGAGGGTTACTGAACTCTTTATGAGTTTTCCTAAAATGTATCGCTTCTACTCTCCGTTTTGCTTTTGTCACTGTTCGTTACCTGTTCCATTGTCACAGTAGCCCCAGAGGCAGGAGGTAATGGATTATTCCACATGAGAGCTGCTGGGACGTAGATCATTCCAGATAGAAAGAGGAGAAAAGAAAGAGCACCCGTGTAATCAATCATTTTGGTCCATTCTGCAACATGAAAACAATTACAAGGGACATTTAATATGATACATAACGGACCATATATTGCATTCCTTAATGAAACACAATTCAGTAACAATTCCGACGAAAAGAGAAAGCGAAAACATGTTTGCTTTCGTGGTCAGTATTTACTCTAAGGTTTAGGCATATCTCCTGAATCCGCAAGAAAAGAACAGGGCAGTGACTGGGTATTATTAGTGAAATTATTATGTGGAAGTATGTTCCATACAAAAATCTATTTGGCTTTTCATGATATGTTTATAAGGATCGTATTTCAAATGTGCTTGTTTTAATTGTTGCTTACCTGATTTGACCTGCCCTCGGAGCTTTGCCCAAAAGTTGAACACAGGATAAAGTACCACGAGGCCACAAAATTCCAGCCCTAGAAGAATTCCTAGAGTCATTTGAGTGTTGCCGAAAGCCCACATCAATCTCATTAGACCGAGATCCACTCTGAAGTTATGTTTGTACAATTCAATTTGCAAAAATTATTTTCTCATGTTCATAAGATTTTCATAAGATGCAAGATTTTCATGAGATTTCGGTTTCATAGTCTAGTTTCCTCCCTGTCACATTTTAACTCTGAATTTCGAAATGCACACCTGGACATTACTCTACGATTTTATATTGTCGTTCGTATGTAAGAATATCTCGCCATAATTCATAAGACCCTCCAAGACGACCCGACTACTGATCTGCAAGCTACCGCTGTTTATATAATTGTAACCTTTGCTTCTCCTGAGCAAACGATCTTATTTTTAAATTTTTAGGAACTGTACGAGACACGAGACTAGGAATTCAGTGATAAATCTTCTTATTCCTGATACTACCAACATTGACTCGACAATTCTAGCTGAATAAATAAGCGTGGGATATAAAACGATGACCTACCTATACATAGTTAGTCGCATTTTGGAGAAAATGGCCAGATAAAATGATAAAAATTTGTTCATCGAGTCCTATTTGCGAGGATTATACATTTCAGAATTCAGATATAGCCGTAGCAATATGGAAGAATCTAGAGCTGTGGTAGCCCTAAAATATAAAGTATCTTATATATCCTGTCATTTCCACTACATCAAGTAAAGTACACCCAGAAGAGGTATTTGCAGCTGGGTTAGTAAAAGGGACAAGGCTCGAAATAAATGTTACAGCTGGGTTTATTTTGACATGAATGTTAAACATTAAAGCGGTCAACGCAATGAAGCTATAGCGTGAAAGAAAGTGGAGCTTTTCGCAGAAAGATAGAACAGTTTACTTCCGTTGCTGCTGGATATTTTTATGTGACCACTTTCTGAAAAATGATATCTATGCAGACAGTGGGCGAGTTGGACAACAACTTTAAATCGGTTTTCGTGTCTCGTCTTCACGGAAAAAGGTTCAAACCCGTATCGGTGATAAAATTCAGTTATTGCTGATCCAAAACGGGGAGGGTCCACTACGCTGTAGCATCTAAAACAGCCTGAACTTTACCTTTTCATTGAAGATTCATTTTAGCAAGATCAACTTTCCATAATCAGATCGATTTTTTACCTTCGCACATGTATATGCTAGAAAATAGATAGAAGGATAGCTTTACTTTCGCAAAAAGTGCAGATGACTTATGTCGGAAGCTTTTGGTATCATAAAAAGTAAATGTAAATATTTGTACCCAAGAGCAATTTGATAAGCTTGAGTTCATCTGACATTACTTTTATCACTTGAAAAGCTAGTCGTTTTGCACACTCGTTGTTACAGTTACTACTACAAATTTTCGTCCAAGCGAAAGTAAGTTGGTAGTCAAGCGAAAAGAGGACATATGTGAGTCTAAAACTTTGGCTACATAAAGCTAGCTAAAAGTCTTCCAAAAACTTTAAAATTAGAACAATTTCCAGTACTAACTTTTTGGGTTTCTAAATCTTACCACGTGAAAATTGACAAAAAATCTACGCACTCATTACAGCATACATTACCGAAAGAATCTATGATGTATGATTTTTTAAAAATTATTTTCATGCCATAATGGCATTATGATCTTAGCATTATCAAAGTTTACATCTAGCCTGATGGTTTGATGGGATTCTAACCTTTTTTTATTTTAAGTTTTTAAAAACATTTCAGAGAAATAAGTGTTCGAATGGAAGGTTTTTTACTTACGTGTTTCGCTGAACTAGGTCAAGTATAATGTTGTGAAGCATGATGAGAATGAGCGTGGAAATGAAAATGTGATGTATCGTCTTGAAATGTGTCACTTGCAGTAACTCAGTTAGAGGTGACGGTCGAAAGACAAACACTTTCTCTGGCAGCTTTCCAGACACGCTTGGCTTTCTTTTTAGGAGAGATAAAAACGAAGGAAATAAAAAATTATACGACTAGCTGATGATGAGTAGTTTCTGTCTATGTGGGAAAAACTACTATATTTAGGAGTAAATACAGCGAGAAAAAGTTTTAGAAATTCTGGGAGGACTATACCTTGAAGACCGAGAAGATGAGTGTTTCATTTGTATGGAGGAAGTGTCCTCTTTTGTTATTACCGAAGGGTAGGATAATGATCGTAAGGTGTTGGATGACGAACTTGAACGAGACGAAATATTTTTATAGCCAGCTACTGCTGGATCAACGTTCTGCATGGTGTGTACTACATCATTTATCACAGCACTTAGCTTTTCCTCCATTTGTTCGAGAAAGTCAACTTTCAGGCGCTGTTATGTTTATGACAAGAACGATAAACGGAAATGAGCATGGCGACTCAACAACAAAATGGCATTCATAAATCCAGCAGAAGAATTATGTTTTAAAGGTTACATCTCACCTCGGCAGATTCACGTACTTCCTCCATGGCTATTCTTCTTGGGAGATGCAAATCAGTCTTTCCTGTCGTAAAATATTTTAGTACTGATTAAATTTTGAATGCATTTACCATTTTCGCCTTCTACATTGAGGCATAGACGACTTTATGGTAACGAAACCATAGACTCTGTAAGGATATAGCAAGTTTCGGCACAATTATACAGTTCAAATGACTAGCTTTTAATGACACCTGAATCTGAAACCAGGATATTTCTAATACCCAGGAACACTTGTGCGCATTGTGCGTGGCTTCGTATATCTATTCGAGGACTGCGTATTTCCTAACTCAATTCCTGAAGCAACTCAGACTTTTAGTCATGCGAGTCAACATGGAAATATCGTCTTTGCTTGAAAAAAACGAAAATACGTGGGAGTCATTTGTTCTGATGCATTGCCAAAAGGAATATTGTACGTGAATGTGATACGAATGGACCTTTTAAATTCAAAACATAGTTTTATATACAAATTTTTTCATGTAAAAATCTGACGAACCCAGGCCCATTTTTAGTTTACGGTTGCCACAAATATTTTCGTAATTATTCGTTACTTTTTCTCATTCTGAACAATCATGTATGTTGTGTAAGAGAACGAATGTTGCACCCTTACTAGAGCATTAATCATTGAAGAAAGAATACAAGGAAGCTTATAATTATTTTAATTTTGTTTAATAAATATTACCGGAACAATCAAGCTGGTTAGTATCCACTTTTTCAGAAGAATCTTGGTTGTCATTAGCCTCGGTTGGAAACTGAGGGAGAATTTCTGGCGTACGCATTCTTGTAACTTTAGAAACTTTATTTATTTATTTTATTTTGAATACAAAATATTCAACCTGTGACGCACTTCAGGAACTTACGTCAGTGACACCGTCTCATAGGTGGGAGTGAGGCACATACGAACTAATTAACACTGCGCTTTACATACGTTATAGTCCTCATCATGGTATTGTTCTACGCGACAAATTAAACTGTTTCACATTTGTAGCTGTAGCTGCTACTTAATTAAGACAAGAGACTTTACACAGAGCCCAAATTAAAAATATATGAGTAACGATCTTCTACATACATGACTTGATATCATTATGGATGGGAACGTGAAGGACTTCTGCATTCATAACAGAAAAATTATAATAAATTAGTTCAAAAATATCGCATCACGTGCAGTGTGTGGCATTTTCAGAGGAAAATGAAAATAAATTGGCTTCAAGTTTATCTCAGCCGCTAAAAAATATAGACCTTGGTTCGTAAGTATGTCTGAAATTGTATTGGATGATTAAAAATAATATTTGTGTCCTATATCTTATTTGCATAACTACAAACCATGTTATTGCATAGTAATAAAACTTTTTGTGTGTTCAAATGCGCATCACCAGCAAGAGTTTTTTTTGCAAACCAATCACATAAAAATTTACTAGACTCCTGCCGATACGAGGAAAAAACTGCCACAAAACTCAAACTAAAGTACTACAATGCGTTTCCACATAAAACGCTAACCAAATCAATTACACAACGATGTGATTAAGGGGTATACTCCTGCCAACTGGAATTAAAAAAGAGTCCAAATTTAGAACGTAATATATGGGTTCGAGCGTGTCAGAAACAGGAAAAAGGAGTTCACAGATGTGACCACGTGCGTGTTTCAACTTCAAAAGTGTTTTTAACGCTCCCAGGAGACAGGGCACAATGTGTTTGCATAAATTCTAACATAATACAAAAACCTTACTTAGGCAGACTGGATTTTAAAAAGTTTAACTTTGAATGCACAAAAATTCAAGCTTTCCAAGTTAAAATTTAACTCTCTAATCACTGCCATTTATAATAAATATAATAAATTATTTGGCCTGAGTAGTTTTGTTTTTGTTGTTATTATATAGGAAATGTGTATGGCTTTTAGGTTTCTCTCGGATGACTAGTAAGCACATACGTACATAGCTACAGAGCTTTATTTTAGCACGTGAAACAGTATCATAAAACATTATATTTGAGTATCATAGGTTTCATGATTTAACTTCATGATTTGTACCTCTTGCGACATTACTCAGTCCAAAGTAAACCACACAGGATTCATTCCACAGCGAACGGAACATGTCAGATGCGATATGGTGCTGACAACTGATCTGTTGAATGCTGTCGTTGTAGAAGCAATACTTTGACTCACACTATGATTATGAAGCATCAAATACTTTTTTAGCTTGTACGCTCGAAGCTGTCATCTCAGACTTACTTCTACAGCCAAATCAACTCAATGGGGATTAGCATATTTCGTCCGCATAAAGTGACAATGTGTCACCGTATATACCAACTCTAACAATGCTCCAAAATATGTTAAACTTTGTTGGCTTTCGGTACAGGATTGAAAGGTTTAACGGAGACAGGCATGAAGCAATTTTACGTTATTTTAATGCACATGGAAGTGACGGTGAGTGATGCGATGTATGAGTCATCCATTTTGGTCAGCCACTGAGAGATTATCTGTTTGTATCATGTACATGTTCGTAAAGTCGAAGAGTTTATTCCGTCTTTATTCGCGATTACGATGCAGTTTGAAGGCTTCAGCAGTTTAAAGCTTGTTAAGTTTAATTACAATTTTTCGCTGATGGGATGCTTTGCATTACATAGTAAATAAGTAACGGTTTGCAGTTAGGCATTAGATAGAAATAAATTATCTCGTAGAATTAACACAAATATTTCTGGCCCGAGTATTTAGGCCTCAATGTTATCATTAATGGATGTTGAAATTACCGAAGAGTATCTGCATTTATGTTTGAGTGTCAGCTTTACGAATCTTGGATGCATCTTTAGCGATAACAGTTTGCCTTCTGCATTTACCCTAAAATAAACCATAATACATGTATGTAGAATGAAGCCAAAGGGTTAAAATGAATGATGAAAAAGTTCTTATCGACGACAGTTGACATAACTCCACCAAAGCAGTTCAGAAAAACCTCGTTCCAGTTAATTTCCATCTTTCAAATGATACAACAAGCCTCATTGTCATGGAAGCAATGATCGAAATTTTGTGAAGACATGGAGCCCCTTTCTAACTTGATGCAGTTCAGATTTATTTTGCGAATACCAACTGGTTGATGCTACACAAATTTACAAATAAAAGCTCATCTGGATACATAGAATAGCCAGTTTTAGATTTCAGTAATCTTTTTTGGAAGTCATTCCCAAAACGGAATTCCAAAGTTGCGAGCACTGTCATTCGTATTTTCGTTTAGATTTGACCGACGAATTCATTCCCAA
>VICI01000234.1:0-48518 GCA_019593645.1 Akabosia matsudoensis
ATAGAAATCAAGCTAAAGCGGTTGGGAAATTAGGAAGTTCTATGAAAAAATGAGAGTATTCTCTGGTTCTGACTTGGGGTTTATAATCATTGCACATTTAATTAAATTTCTCCCAAGGAATGTACGTTTAATTTACGTACATTCTCTTCAAACGACTAGTGTCAAAAGCTGGCCCTTTAAATAGCCTAAAGCTATTATTCAATATCTTCTTAAATGATAACCATGATTTCAAGGGGTAGAAAACGTATTAGTTACTCAGAGGAGCAGTATTGCTCTTGCATGCAAGCAATACTTCTTTATTTTCCTTAAACGGATAAAGGTACCCGTATATAACTATGGCCAGTGCAACACATATTTGACTAGTTTATACCGCCATTTCCATATTTTCTGCTGTGGTCATCCTATCAAATCGGAGCTAATCCTCCAGGTGGACAACTTGCGAGCGTGCGGACATTTGCCCACAAAAAATATACCTGAGGGAGATGTTTGTGCGATGAGGACCATATTGATACAATAGGCACATTGATTATCATTATTGTTCTTCTAACGGCTGCTTGCATGAGCAAACCAAATTCGTCTACAGCTGCGGTACCAGCGTACCCCCATCACGACCGCATCGAGCCGTGATGTCGGAAGAAGAAAGCACACAGTAATGTTCTTCCAGGAAACAACAAAGCGTCATTCATGTAACAAAATGTAAGTAAACTTATCTACTTTCACAGAAAATAGTCTGTTGGCTCACTTACCTTGCCAAATTGGGAGAAATAGGCCTTCACCTCTTCCACTGAAGTTTCTTGACTAACACCACCAACGAATACCTTTTTCGTTTTATTGGACCTTGATTAAAAGTGATAGAACATTTATAAAAGTCATGAGTTTGCATATTACATTAGACATAGTTGCTACTTTCTCTTGCCAAGCTTTTTTCATAATGCTTGTTTTTCGCATAAACTTAGTTTGCTTTCCAGATCCTACAGCTAATAGTATAAACGCGCCCTATACTCTTGCCCTCAGACACACAAGATTTTTCGTGGGGATTATTTTAGCTATGCATAAAGCATTTAATCAGGAAATTTGCTGGATTCTTAACTACAAGCTTACTTTTTACCCGATAACATCTGCTATGCAAAACAAGCGTAAGATTTCGAAGGGATGTGATAGTACAATTTCTATCAAGGTAGGTACTATTTGAAAGAGAGTGAGATTCGAAAGTACGCTGCAGATTTAAAATGAGATGAGTGGGAACCTCAACAACATTACTCTTACATGAATGAATTTTCGCTGACGAGTTGTTGACAACTTCAGTGGATATATCGTTCCTGTTGTCTCCATCTGACTCCACTGTGTCTCATATTCCTTCACTAAATCTCAATGCGTATGCTTTTTCCTAAACAGCTCGAGTTAGAGGGTAATAGAAGTGTACAAGACTCGTTCAAAATTACTGCATTAGCCCTGAGAACATTAGCAAGTGGGAGGTATTTCATGCGACTAGAAAATTCAATTTTCCCTCTTAAACGACACTCATGATTGCATCTTTCGAAATGTATCAACCTTATCCTTTTACTTCTCGAGGGAAAGAAATCTTTTTATGAAAGTTTTGGAAAGACTGTGTTGCAAGGCAACACAGAAATGCAAAAAATTTGAAGGCGGAGTGACCTAATGTGATGTTTGATAGGTGAATTGGCATGAATTGCGCATGTATCTTAATGCTCATTTCATTTTTGTACATTGATCAATTGATCATGTTCTTTTTGGATTCATCTGTTGTCAAAATTGTCGTATTAGTTTCGTCTGCTTAGGCACAAAAAAAATGAGATTATCTCCGGAAAATTTCCGGATCGCTTAAACTTTTGACCAGCAAGAATGAAACTGGGTAGAGACCCAAGACACGAAAAATAAGCTTGTTGTAATGATCGTCTTCTTCGTCAGACAAAAAAGAAACCTTTTCTTTATTTAGATTGAATGCTTTTCAAATATTGATTGCATGCAAGTTAACTTCGCTATCTTTCCTTAATCTCTGCTAGTTTTCTTCACTCATGTTCCCTTTTTTATCGTTTAGTTTCTCCATTCATGTTCTCTTTTTTATCATCTAGTTTGTCCATTCATTTAAATATTAACATGGAAGAATATGTAAACTCACAAAGCCTGAAGTGAACAAAGTTGAGTTTTAGAATGTAGTGAAAATGAAAATCGTCACTAGCCTTCTTTTCTTCCACTTCTTCTGAGCTTCACTTTATCAAAATTCTGACCGCTGTCGTCTATGTTAAGGCTAGCCCTCTCACTTTTCCAGTTGATTCTCTGGCTATATTGTTATTCGTATTATAACAGGATTGAATAAACACTCCTTCGTAAAGTGCTGAATAAATGGGTCACTCTTCATTTTCGTGTTTCCCGACTTGTACTTCCGTCCCCTCCCTCTTTCACAAGTGAACAAGTTTAAGTAAAAAGTCTTAAAAAGGCTGCAGAAAAAATGTGAAAGTGGTTGCTGAGAGAATCAGGAGGAAAATATGGGAGACCTGACTTTCAGTAGGTCGTCATTTCAAATAGGGAAATCCTTTCATATATCATAGCAAGTATGAGCGTATGCCCATCTTACTCTACCAGAACATGTCTTGAAAGACGCAGACAGTTAAAAACTATAAAGTTGTTCCATCCCGTCGAAAACGACTCAAAAAGAAGCGTGGAGAAGGAACAGAGAAATGCTAAAAAAATAATAATATTAAATTCGCTGTGTTTCCCTCCCTACAACTGCCACCGCCGTTCCATACACCACAGTACACCGATTTTATCTCCATTTTCTTTTTTGTGGTCTAATGTTTCAGCCTATGATGAGGGCTATGATGACGGAAACAATGTGCTGCCTTCACTGATGACAGAAAAGACAAGTCCCAGAGTTTTAACCAAAATCGCCCTCATTGAAATAAACTTGTACGTACAACGTAATACTTTCAAAGCAACTCACCTCGATGACTTTTTGTTTCCCCGCAAACAATTCAACATAGTGCGTTGACTTGAGGATGCATAAACGGCTACTCAAGACCACTCAAAACTCGTTTTGGTTCAGGAGATGTAAGCAAGATGAGTGCGACCATAAAATGTTAAATACCTACACACTAACTAGTCCTTGGTGTATTTCGAGTGAACATGCAGAAAATGAAACAGTTTGAGGTCTTCGCTATCTTCATGAATTAAATATAAACGAGGAAATAGAGAGATTAAAGTTCTGGAAATTCGGACAGACAGACAAACACCCGTAAAATGATAAACATACATTACTGATTCAAGAAGACGAAATAAAACAGCAAGTTTCTTCAGCTGTTCATCATCACACTTGGATCCTAATTCCGCTCAACAGCTTATGTTACTATTTGTGAAAAACGTTTACGAGAACAGAGTACTTACTCTAGTACTTGGAAAGCAATTTCACTGTCTCTCCCGGTTTCTCCTCAACATACATCACTTTGCACACTCCTTTCGCCTCACCAGCAGCCCTTTCTGTTTTCGAATTGTCAGTTCATTATCATTTTCCCTATTCCACCTCCATATGGATGGATAGAGGAACTAGTTGACTGGGCAGAAAAAATGTGTACTCTAAACAGGACTGGATAAGTTATAAAACCAGTTGGGAATATCTAGGTAGCGTATTGTATGAGGATCTCCTATAGATTGTGTCATTTATTCACATATATTCCGCCTTTTCCTTTTCACTCTTCCTCATTAGCTTTACTATTCTCTCCGCCTGCTTTCACACTACCTGAGAGAAACTTTCTGAATATTCATTTCCTCCCTTGAAAAGGATATGGTTTTTGTTTTGGTGGAAATACTGACTCTCGCGGTTGTCTACCAAATACAGTTAGCCAAAGTAGTCAGTAGACAGCTGGGGTGCCCGCGGTATATGGCGCGGTTAAACCTAACCTTTTACGCGCGTTAAAAAACTTGACCACAGCAAATAAAACCCATAACCCTAGGATCACAGTAGTGCTTAGAAGTTGGGAGTTTGCTCAAGCGGATTAAAGATAATTAGTTTTTAATCGAGAAACCAGGATATTTAGGTCCAACTGGTCAGTAGACAGGTAAGATAACCCTAGTCAATTTTTAATTTTCTTAATCAATGTATGATTTGTTTTGAAAAGCACTTAATACTTATCATTTATTGTTTAAAACGTATGGCACCACAGACGTTCTGGAGGCTGTTTCGAGCCACGTGAAAAGTTAGATAATCAGAGGCAGTTAACATGTTGGTTTTATTTTCAGGAAAAGTACATGCCATCCCTATGCGAGAAGTGATCATAGTATCGTAAATCATACCGAACAAAGGAAACTTTTGTTGTGGCTCTACCAAGCAGCAACAGCTAAACCAGAAAAAAACCTTACACCTTTTTTTAATTTGTACATAACGTAAAGCATCAGATTGAGATTAAGAGATCTGTCATCTGTGGAATTTTTTGAAAGGTGGACTATAATAACGAGACCTGCTATAATCCGATGCTTTACGGTTAATACATGTGACACTTAGCATCAAAATTTATCCTTTGATTCATATCATTCCTTTTCCTTGACATATTTCCAGACAAAATCAGTTTCGGTCATAATCGCAACACTAATAACAAATATATTCAAATATGTGTGTTTTTTAACTTCAGAATATGCAGAAACGACGCATGAGAGATAAATTTTTGAAAAAAAGTTCATATGCCGTGTAGGCGGAAGTTATTATCCTTCATTTCTCCGTAAAAGTATCATCCTCTACGTTCGGAGCATTTTACGAGCATGGCTTACAACTCAAACCAAAATAAGTAAGATAAAATCCCAAAATAAAGCTTTTTTAACCGAGAAAAGGAAGAACTAAAAAGGAAAGAAATATGTTATTTTCTTCGAGCAACTAGAATACACATGCATGTACATGTACACTGGTATGCTGAAAATGTACTCTGAAAAGTTGAAAGATTTTTAATTTTTAAAAATATTTTTTGTAGTTGTCGTCGAAATAATATTTTTACAGACCACGTAAAGAAAGTTATCTTGCCCGCCTTAACAGCCACAACGAAACCCTATTCATCGGGCAAACGGGAAATGCAGTCATCCGCAAGAAAATGAAGGAAGAAAGCAATGTACTAAAAGCTTTTTCATTGTTTGTGGGTTTTTTTCTTTCCTTGCAGTGCTACCTTCTAGTTTACATTCGGTTGTGTGTGTCTGCGTGCGTTTGAAAAGCAGTTCTCAAAATCTCGAATATACATCGTTCGTCCTTACCTTCTAACATATTTATGTACGTACAACAATGGACTTTTGCCTTCGTTAAGACTTACCCAGATTTTGACCTAGGTGTTGCATGCTTAGGGTCAATTCGTTTTCCATCCAGCATGTGTACAGGAACTCCCAGAACCCTGGGTACGGTTCCAGGATCGTTGAATGTGATGAAACCGAACCCACGGCTTCTCTGTAAATATAAAAGAAACAAACATAAAATGGAAGGTGGGCACATTTACAAGATATTTGTTATTATTTGAAATACAAAAAGTTTTCTTTCTGAAAAATCGGGGATGGAAGAGAAACAAGAAAATGGGAATGGGGAAAAGTTGTATTTTTGGTCAACATTTTGCGAGCGGTATGGAGAATCCGTTCTATTATACTTCGGTGATATATGCATCTGTGCACTCGTGTTGTACATTGATTCAAAACTAAAAAGTAATATGTTGTAGTTTTTTAAATTTTAAGCACACCCGCTTTCATTTAGGGGAATTTGTAGTTACATCATATGTACTTGTAAGCTTCTCGTAATGGGGTGTCCAAAGTGTGTTCATTTAAAAACATTTGAACAGAAAATCTGTCATGTTTTCCTGTGTCGAGAATGGTCTATTTTCCTCCAATGGCATTCAAAACCGAGGTTTATATACACGCCAGGATTTTACTGCCATAAGTTATTGTTTAAGTAACTCAGAAGTGATTTATTTCTTTCCCATATATATTTATATGCATTTTTGACTTTGCAGTGAAGGGACAGGTTTCTAGCAATAAGATTTAATGGGTAATGGAACGAGAAAGTGAGGCTTCCTATATACATATAACGCCATGTCATAATACTTATAATATCTTTCCTTTCCTTTAATTGTTTTCTCAGTCAATACTTGAGTACATTTTATCAGCGTAAATGCCACTTATTTAGGAAAAGTGAAGAGTCGTCATATTATCGTTCTCATGAATTCTTTCATGTCACTTTATTGTTTTGTTTATGGTTGTAAATGATTAGGGAAATTCATTGTAATATTGATAATTTATAATTCACACACAATTCAGAAAGGACGTATTCATCTGTCCAAATAAATGGCAATTCAAATGCTATCTTAGTAAAGGAATAGTATTTTACTCAATTGAATCGAAAATAATAATGTCTTAACTGCTGTGGATTAACCGCAAAATCTAAAATCAGATCTGTAAGATATTAGTCATCAAAGCATGTACCATATTCGATTGATTAAAAAAAAGTAAAATTGTAGCCCACGGATGAAATTTTAAACTCCACATATGCTTCGTTATTATACTCATAACATTTACCAGACCCAAGATGCCTCAGGGTGCACAATAGTTGCAACTGAAACAATTTTGTGCTATGATGTTGCCTTGACTTGCACTGCCCGTCTATATCTGTTTATAGGATGACAAACTTAGTGAATTATGCCTGAAAGATTGCAAAGGAGAGCTATGAATTAAAACGATAAGACCGTAGCGACCGTACTTCTCCTTTTGAAAGATGGTTGCCCAAAAAATCGTAACTAGAAAGAAATTTTCATGGGATATAGTAAACAAACTTGAATTATCATGGTATATGACTGTCGGATTCCCATGAAATGTTTATCACAGCATCGATTTCTCAGGTTTTTTATATAACTATATAGGAGAAAGAGAGCTTATAGGAAACCACTAGACTGTAGCCAATTAACAACCTTACGCTATTACAATACAAGTAAATTTGTTTTATCCATGTTACTATATCGCTAAGTGCACTCTTGTCCCAAAGTTCCCACGTAAAATCCTAAAACATACACAAGGGAATAACCTGGTGTAATGAAATGGGTTCAGAAATCATAAAGCGGGGACCCTGTAACTTCTCTCGTTTTAAGGATGAACGAAGTGCTGACAGTGAGGGTGGAGGGTAAACACTCTCTCGACGACTTTCATCAGGAATGATTATCTCAAAATATTGGTTATGATTGAGTCAACAAAAAATTCTTATATTTTGATTATTGATTGAAAAGATCTTCAAATATAGGATAAAAGAGGATGAAGCTTTCACCCTGATTATTAATTAGTGTGATAGCATGTGTCAACTTCATCTCTTCGCGTTGTTGCCATGCTATTTTTTGTAAAGTTTGACAGAAGCTAGCACGAGAGAGAGAATTCTGTGTTGAGCAAGTATGTATTTTATGCATTTTGTGATCAAAAGATTAAAAGAAATGACGAATATAACTCAAGCCGTGTCTTTAAACTTGATGAGTTGTGGTGGTTCATGAGACATTTTTTCGGCTGTTCAACGCAACCTATACAGTTTCCCTTGTTTGGGTCATGATAAAGTTAATCCAGCGAAGCTTTTCGTGGATTATGACTGAATCTGACGTTAATGCACTCACGTCACATGGTGATGATAAAGCAAGTGAAAGTACTGTATCGTACTAATGGGATGCTGAGAGTTCATTTGTACCTTTTGCCGCTGTCCGCTTCACACTTCAGTCGTTAAAAAAGTTTTGTTTTGAGATAATGATGAGATGTGTATAATGCGGCAAACAGAGAGTGAGCCGGTTTTTTATACTGAAAGCCTTTCATTTAAAACGCAAATATTTTAGACTAGGGATAAACAAAAGGATTTTTTAAACTACGGTAGAAAGGTCGGATCGACAAGAAAAATCGCTTTCTGCTTACATCTTTACGCTCGGGGTTTAGTGTTTTTTCTTACCTGTGTAATCGGATCCTTCATGACTAGGACATCTGTGACAGCTCCAAATTGGGAGAAATAGTCTCGTAGTTTTTCCGGTGTGGTTTGCCAACTGAGACCTCCCACAAAGAGTTTATTCTCGTAACCAGACACGCTTCCGTTGGAAGCCGTGGTGTTGCCCACACTAGGCGATGATCTCGCTGAGTTATCGTCTCCAGTCCCGTGAATCGCACTTAACCCATTCTCCAGAGTCACTTGGGTCAGTCCGTTGAGGGCAGCACCTTCCATAGCTACTGTTTTGTCTAGAAATAATAAAAAAACGCACGAATGAAAACTTTACGCTATCGTTTTCTTATTTGCAATGTAACCATTTACGCATCGTCAAAGAAAACGCCTTCATTTGGTTAAAGTCCAATTAATTACGAATATTTTCACTTTCAATTGACTTTCTTTCCACATTTCAACCTTCTTGCTTACTAGGGCTCGTTCAACTAATGCCGTTTCAAGGAGAAGATACATACTTTAAATGCATTGTGCTGAAAGTGAAGGATCCTTATCCAGACTTAAAGTCATTGCAGTGAATCAATTTACAAAGATTGTAAACCATAATGAATTTTTAATTTCTTCACGAATTTTGAAGATTTCGAACTAGTTTCAAATTGGTTTTGTAAAATATAGATAAAAATGTACTCACAGCTATTAAGAAACCAAGAGGGCGGCTTCAACGCATAAAAGTTCATAGCAGTTTTATATCTTTTTTTATTTAGTCCGTGTTAACAACTTTGCGGTGTGAGTTGTTCGGATATACTTCAAATTTTCTCTCTGACTGCACGAAAATCTAGGGTTTCGAATTTCTGGAGACAAAATTTTGCATGGAGATATCTATACTCCAAGGCTGCACTGAGGAACTTGTCGTAAGAGGATTGACTGACTGATGTTTGTCTGTAGAACACCGCCGAAAAAAAATAATACAGTGGAGACGAGAAGATGTACAGCAGAAGGTGACGAAATATCTAAAGTCTAAGTCCCAGATAAGAAGACCAAAATGTTCACGAAATTGTTGTTTACCGCATGGTGTCATTGTAATTTTAATAGGAAGGGGAATGTCATAGATGTCATCCAAAGGCAATGAGATTGTCGACGACGAAAAAAGAAGTATCCAGACGCAGAGAAATGGGAAAAATAGACAACAAAAAACGAATATCACAACTTTGTACTTGTATTTCACTTTCACGTAGTTTTTTCGGATTACTGTTATTTCAATTAAACAAAAAATTCAACAGACATATGAGTTAAAGGAATTATGTGCTGAAAGAAGCAGAAACTAAAAATTAGACCACTTTTAACGAAAACATTTACAAGTATTACAAAGGGAGAATTCAAAAGTGCACAAATTCGTTTAAATACAAGTTACATTACAGGATCAACTCTAAGCCGGCATGACAAATACGATAAATGATGGGATTTTTCGCTTCCACGATTAGAAGTGAAAATCAAATGTGTTTTGGGTAATTTTAGTCCCACGTTCTCTCTTTGTTCTTTTAGAGAAAAATGCCGCAGAAAGAGCGAAGTTGCCAATTGTAATAGCTCTACTGACGGGTCTCTGTGGGTTTGTGCATATTCAGAGTTTAAATCTAGGTGATAATGGAAGAACATCGCCCATTGTACAGGCATACCCCTTTCTTACTAATCGGAATGAGGGTAGCTGTGTATGAACAATGGTAAAAGTAGTAGTATTGATTACAATTTTTATTCCGGCTACTTTACCCTGCACCTCTAGTTAATAGAAAACTAACCTGCCAAGAAAAATGGATAGGAGAGGAGAGAGACATGCAATTATAACAGTTTTCTGCCGTACTCTCCTACTATCTTATGTACTGCAGTCGTAGCATGTACACACTAGCAGTATTGCCACACTTTATTTTGCTTGTACCGATGCTCCAGTGTTGCTGCCGCACTACTATAACCGAACGAAGGAGTGAAATGACAATAAATGTTGCAATCACGTCACGCTTCCTTTCGTTTCCCCTTTTCTACCAATTTCCTATTTTCCTGTACATATATACACACTCATTCTGTCGATTCATAATGGCCAGTGAAAGTAGACATAAAATCACCTCGCATGTAACTAAATACCAGTGGAGCAGAGACAAATGTACATATTGGTAATGAAACCGTACGTCCACTCCACTAAAATCACAACTGCTAATGCTTTTATAGAAGTCGAAAACCATATAGGGAAAAAGTATGAAAAAGAAAGTAAAGAGATGAAGAAAAACGCAACATCCGCCATCGAATAGTATCGGTGCGTGCAAGAGTGTTCATTTTACAGTATTAAAATGCTTTCATTACAGCTCCAACCTTTTCTGTTGACATCATCCCGGTCTCCACAGAACAGACTGTGCGAGAAAAAAATGTTAAGTAACGAGGTATTTGTCTTTCATTCCTGCTACCCTTTTCCTATCATTTTGTATACATCTAATATATACAGTCTATTTTCGCCTCAAGTGGATTTTCCGCCTCTAAGAGTATGTAGAAAAACAGGGAAAACTGAAAGAAAATGAAACTAAACCACCAGAGTAATAGTACTCAAACCATCCAAATTGAACCACCTCTGCTTTCTCTTTCCGAGCTTGTACACACACATCCCACCTCTATTTGCCGCTCGTACGTGCAAAACAATTGAATTATATATGTATATTGGAGCTTCACTCTGAAACCACTTTCTCCCTTTTTTTGGCTTGAAAAAAATTTAGATTTTTTTTTTCAATTTCAAGTACGTCGTTACACGATATTTTTGAAAACCACTCTTTCATAGGCATTTCTTCTGGTTTTTCAGAAGTGTAATGCAACACTTTCTTTTTTAACTGTAAAGAACTTCGACAATTTATTGGGTTTTTTCCGGTGTGAATAAAAAACATGCCAATAGCGATTTAATACACCAAGTTTTATTGGGTTATGGAATATTGCCAGCAACTGCACTTTTTTGAGCCTGTACGGGGCACAAGTGACCTGAGGAGGGACACAGAAAATTGACTCATGCTAAAATATTCACCGTCCATATTGCCAAAAATACATACTCTGCAAAAACCAGAGACAGACTACTATTGAAAAATTTACTGAGAATTGTGTTGTTCCTTACACTGACTACAGAGGGTTACATAGGTAATCTTGAAGATGGAAGGAAGTAAGACAAAATGAAAGACGAATTCCAATCCTTCTTGTGAGTTTTTTAAACTTTCCTTCATCTGGATGCATACATAGAATGTGTTTTTCCTATATGGATTTTGTTAACTGGATTGTAGAGAAGGCTAGGGAGAGGAAGTGACACTTTTGTTTTTCAACTGTGAGTCCCCACAGAACATGTACTGCTACCAATGCCAGAACCAACTGTTCTCAAGTATGCTAGGTTGGGGTATATAGCAATAAGATGTTTTTTTATCATGAAGAAGTTGACGTTGTTGTCGTCTTTCTTGGTCTGTTTGCTGGCATGTAGAATGCAGAGGCGGTAGTGTGTAAGAAGTTGGAACGGTATTTATTCGAGAAAATTGACCCCCTTCTTTAAATACTTTTGTGACTGGTGTTGATAATTCTCTCCAGGAGTAGAGGAAAAAATCAATTTCTCTACTCATTTTCAACAAGAGCATTGAATGTGTTTACTGACCAAAAATGGGTACCCTCTCTGATCCAAATTTGGAAGATGACTTTATTACATCTTCTCGTTCGCGTGCTTATAAATAAACATGTTCTAGAGAGAACACGATTTAGTTGTCAAAAAGTAAATAAAATTGATGCACATCAGAATGACTGATCGTTTTTTCTCGACACACTCACATCATACTAATCCTACATGCTTGGCAATATCGTTTTCCGTGATCAAACCGCTTCCAGTTCACCAGAATGTTTTTTTTGAAGAAGGTTGGCTGAAGAAGAGTAGTGGCAAAATATTTACCATCTAAGAAAGTGACATTGACTTGATTCAGCCATACAGAAATTGGTAATGATAACATGAAGACGAAAACCATATGTAAGAATTCTCCGTATTAGCTTCTCTCTATCTTCTGAACATTTTCCGACTTCATTTTTCCTCTTGGGCATACTGATGGCGCTGTAAGCAGAGTTCTGATTTCGAGTACACATTCGTTCAATGTTATTCATGTGATTTGCTATTTGCCACCTCCCTCTCAGGGTGAGAGAATGTTAAGACAAGTCATTAAAGTCGAGGGAAGCCTGTTTTACTGTCTCCATCATCTCACACGAGAAAACCAACAATTACATTTATACACAAATCCTGCTGTACCTTGAAATAAATGTGAACATCCGGTGCTCCTCTCCACTTTCTCTTTTATCATCTCCTGCCCTGTTAACTCTAATTATTCGTACTGTTCTTCATGCTCATAAATATCATTTTAGTGCCCCTTTCACCACTTAAAACGCGCTTTTCTCTTTCTCCCATAACTTTCTGTTTGAAAAGTATCTTTCTTAACCGACAATCTACCAATAAAGCTTCTCCACTTTTATGTTATAATCGTGGCTGATTGTGACTCTTCTTTTAGTCCTTTTACTTTCTCTGTGCCGTTATATGTCCTTATTGTACTGTAAATATATTACATCATTATAACATAGTCAGCAAAAGCAGGACTACACTACTACCGGATGTATATTTTGTATTGACCTGCCCGTCCTACGATTTAGTGTTGTATGGCCACCTCAAAAACACACTCGCCTTCATTTCAGTTCCATCGGTTTCATTATATGTATATTCAAGCTCCTCGCCTTTTACCTTAAGTGTCATTTTTCCCCCATTTTCCCTTTTTTCACAAGAAAGTACAGACAATAGTCTAACCATGTATTTCGCATGTTTGCAGTTTATAATATAAAAATGATCGATTATTAATATCACACCATCTTCTCTCTCTCTCTCTCTCTCTTTCCTGCATATTATTGTCACCCACATCCAAACCGTCAGTCTCGCCGTCACCAAAACATAAAAGGCGTGAGTACGGAACCAGCTGGTGAGCTACATTTCACATTTACAAGAACAGTGACACTGTCTTTCAATGTAAAACTACACGAAAAGGACACACACGATCGGGGGAAAATAAGAATGGTTTTGAAGAGGCATGGAAAGCTGTTTTCTTTCACTTCGTATGCATCGTGTCGTGATACAAAAGGAAATCACAGTGTTAATGTGCACTTTCTTCCATATTTCCAACTTTGATTTTGAAAGGAGCTTTTCCTCGGCAATTCTAGATTACACTGACGCGGTACAAGCCTAAGGAAATGTTTTTCGGGATTTCAAGAGGTATAAAACGACTAAGCATATTTTTTCTTGTCGCATTATCCTGCTTTTCTTTACAGAATGAACTTTCATTCCATGTGCAGTACTCACATTGAATGTCATCGTGTGTGGCGAAACTCTTTTATGTTTAAAAGAGTTTTCACCCTCTGGAAAAGTATCTCTAAACAGAGAGAAAAGCTGTGATATTGCCTGGAATCTGCGTAACTCTTTTGAGCATTCACAATGCTGATACATGCATTTATTAAACTGAAGATGGAGAAAAAATAGAACGTAAATGCTTGAAAGATCAGGAACGATCGATAGTAAGATGACAGGAGGGACGATAATGAAAAAATTGGATCGACAAAATAGCATACAAAATGGAGTGAAATTTCGTTTTAATGTCGTGTAATTTGCATACTTAGTGATGAAATGAGGGAGAAAAAACAAAAAAACTAGAAATAATACTTCGCACGTACACGCTGGATGTTGTGATTGTTTAAAAAATAAATGACATGCAATAACGACACAGAAAAAGGTGATCTCATGCGGAATATGGGAGTAAAAAAGAAAGTAGATATTTTACGGAGGAAAGTTTAGAAAGAAGATGGAAAGTTTTCTAAGAACATTGAAAGTTTTCATGCTTCTAGCAACTGCTTTTTGCTAAAACACAATTTTGTGCAGAAAAGATTATAGAAAGTGTATGGGAACGCCGTGACTAAGTATCGAAACAGTACGAATTTTATTGGTTTGAAAGTATGAGCAAAATGAACGATTGAATATTTAATTTTCAAGACTTAGTTTGCATGAGTAAAACCATTTAAAACTTTTCCGACTACATGTACGCTTTAATTTCAATGCGGAATATGTTCACAACAAAACTGCAGTTGTTTTAAGTATTATCATAAGATATTCATATAGTGTAATTTGTATGTAACAAATCTACTATAAATGAGGTGGTTTGATTTTGAAACGGTTCGCTTTACGATAAAAATGAATGAACTAGTAACATGAAGTAGTGAACAAGTTTTTACCATAAAAGTCGCTAGTCACCAAAATAAACGGGTAAAAATCATTTTGTCATTTTTCGGCTAAAGTATATATGCTCATATGGTTGAAAGTGTGGCACAAAGCAGACAACAGAACAAGCGACAGACTGTTGCTGCAGTCATTTATGGTGGTAAAATGTATTCAAATAATCACTTTGGCAGTGACGCCATGTGGCAGAGCTTTGGAAAAGAATTAATATCCATTACTTTGAACAACTAAAATAAAGTAAGAGGATTATATCTAAATTTTTTGGCTTGACATTCCCACCAAAACCACATACATTCAGCATTTTATATTCCAGTCACGCGCCCCTTTTAACCAAACTTTTTGGCTGGCTTTTATTCACATTTATGTGTGTTCAATCAAAGATACCTTGAAGTACACAGCTGGACGTGAACGTGCTTTGTACGGAGGGAGGCTCAAAATAATTATACAACTACTATCAACCATAGAGGTCATTTTTCATTTTTGTTTGTCTTGGCACGGAGAGAAAAATGTCACCGTAATGCATTCAAACTGTTACGAAAAATGTCCTGATTGATTCTTTCTTTTTTCTTTTAAGTCTAAGTCGTGTAAGTCCAAAATAAATTTCACTTTAATTGGTCCCTGCATGTTCCCCGAATAGAATACTCAGTTGACATATTGCAAACGTGCAATTTTTCACTCCCTTATTTGTTTGGAATGAATTTATATGCAAATAAATATCCGACAAATGTTCACTAAAATCAATTTGATGATGGTAAATTCTCTTCCCCTAGCCTACTGATCTATGAAAACGTGTTGTTCCTCAATGCGCTATTTTCTAGCAAAAGAAACTACTACTTAACAAGCAAGCACTTCCACTTCGACACTAAACCACACATACGCATAGTTGCATGGAGCATAAGAGCGTATTAAAATCCACTGAAAAATTTCCCTACAAAAAACACACTCAAAAGGGGACAACGAGAAAAGAACTCGAGATCTTTTAATATAAAATCCATTCTCTTTTTTAGTATGTTTACAGTCTGTTGTCGCTTTGACTTCCTCTCTCATGAAAGGATTACGTTGAGTAACTTTTCTGCAACAAAAAACACCACTGTTACTACACCGTCATCATGACCTAGCACGAGGTAAAAGGGAAAGCCACAAAACAGAAATGCTTCATTATATTATTTCTACGTACTTTCGATCACCCTCAACATCAGAAGAAAAAACATCTTCAAGCATCGTACTGTCTACTGTTACAGATAAAAATGTAAAAATCCTCCCGGCTTATTTTTGAACAGAATCAAGGAAACGCACGCGTTTTTCCTCGCACTTCACACGACCGTAATCATCAGAATGAGTGTGTGAACGGAGTGAAAGCAGTACACAACTTGTTTCAAGATTGGATGCATGTTTTATTACTTGGCTATATCCGTGTATCCACACCAGCTTGTCTCTCATTATTCTTCGTCATCCTCATCATCAGGATCATGAAGTATCATTGTAGCTTTCTTGGCTACCCATACAACTATAATATTCCTTTGTATGAGAAAGAGGGAAAGTTTAAATGAAATCATCTAATAGAAAGTGCCTATATTTGTAGGTGTGCTATAAGAATAATGTCTGAATATGTTTTCCACAAGTTTGGAATAGTGAAAGTGGAAGTTTTTTGTACCATCATCATGTTTTTCTCCATCCATCTCTAATCCTTTTTCTTCGGCCTTCCCCTCTTCAGCAAAAGCTTCCATTTTTTCACTTTCGCTCCCGTTTTCTCCCCCTTTCCCCTCCTACTACAATTTTTCCACTTAGACCTTTTTTCATTCTTTTTTGTTTGCCCCTTTCTGTTGTTGCAAATATAGTGCAGAATGACGAATCTAAATCTGTGGATACAAAATAAAACAGAGCGAAGGAAAGTGGCACTAGACGCTTTGGAAGAGAATTGTATCTATTCATCCATCCACCAACCTGCCCATCCATCCATCGTAGGAACATCCGCCACACTCGATTTGCTGAGGAAATATTTATTCTAATAGAATATATGAATACTAGCAAACTATATTCATACCATTGTATGTCTCTATGGGAATGCATTATTATTGCATTATTCTGTCGTTTTTAATAATATCTGTGAACATGGAGAAATGCCTCCGCACGGTTTCTGTGAGCAAAGGAGGCAAACTTTTCAGAAACATAGCGAATGAGCATTCGGAATATCGACTTATCAATGAAATTCCTCTTAATTCTTTAATGGAAACTTGGAAAAAAGTTTAGTCCATGCGTAAGAGCGTCATTATTGATATTTTTGTAGCGGTAGTTAGTTTGATTTTGCTTGTTCCTTTCTCTTTCCTTAAATCTATTCGTTTGACCTGAAGCTTGAGTAGTGTGTAGCGGGGGAGGAGTATCGAAATCTCTTGCACTTTTCATTTATGTAATGGTCCCGATCAGCTCTTCCATCAATATCAACAGCTCAACTAAATGGACCGCATATACTTTCATGCACGCTTTACTGAAATTGTTGAGTGTTCCGCTTTGCTCACCTTCTCTACACCGTCATCGTCCTCACCTCACATGAAGATGACGACGATATCCGACGTAATATGGGCATTATGACTGGAACAACCTAGCCGATTTTCTTTTTTGCCTTATCTATTCACAACCATTCCATCATGCAAAATATTAATCAGCTTCTGAGTAGACTTGTGCTCTATCCCTTTTCTCCCGTCAGGCCAGCTTCGGATACATTCCCTACAGGATGCGTTATCAATCAAGATGATTCCTTTGGCTTTTTCGTTCAAAATTACGAGAAAGAGGAAGTTGTCAGTGCTCTCAGTGCAATCGAGAAAGACAGAACGTTTCTCTATCCATACTCATATTGCCAAAATGGGATTAATAAGATGATTGCTCAAGGGAATAATAAATATCCCTCTTATTCAGATTATCAATTTAACGGAAGAAAATACGTGTATATTATAAGAAGTTGTGCCTTCTTTCCAATTACATAGTACTGCTGTATAACACTAACTCAAACAGTACTGCATATTTTTGCCATAAAATAATGGGTTAAGCTCACATGTGGCCACATGAGAATGTGCCTTGTAACAAAGCGAACAAAAATTTAACGGATATTTGGGAGGAAGCTATGACGAGCGTCTCTGAATTGAACGTGAACAAAGAAAACACACTAATGTACTGTATTATGGATGAATAAGATTAAATATTATCATTATTATTATAATGAGCGTTATAAAGCAAGATAGAAAAATAGACACGTCATGGTAACATTATCTACTTACTTTTTCGTATTATAATTTTGAAAGTTACAGGCAATACTGGCTTAACTTTTACTATTTGAAAAATAAAATGTAAACAAGGGTTGCGACTTTCCGAGCTCTACTATTGAATCAAAAACAGACAGGGACTAGAAATATTGTTTTAGTTTGTTTGTTTAAAAAATAACTGGGAGGAATTGAAGAATCAAAATGAAAGGTTCTGTTTTTCCGAATGTTAAAAGACTACGCACATGTACACGTACATCACAAAAACAAAAAAAAAAATGAATACGGATAAACGAGCACGATATTGAACACTAGCACAAATTGCTTAGAAAACGATTCATTACAAGTAGGACGATGCTGAGGAAAAATGACGAGCCACAACCCCACCACTACACTCCACCAGCTAACCACTTCAAATACATACAGTCAGTACTTAAAATTTACTTCACAATTTATTAGAAAACTAGAAAATTCTTTGGTAAATCGTAGGATGACAAAAACTTGTTTATATTTTGCTAAAACACTGTCCCTTTAGCTTTTTTAAAGGTACTTTGACTGTTTAGGTTTTAATAAGTTCATTTGCTGATCCACTTGGTCCGATAAAGCGGTAGAATTTCGAAGGTTTCGACTCAGATCAGATATTATATGGAAGCATAACAAGCAGGCTTATCGTCTCAATTTTATTCACTAAAAGTTTTTATCGCTGCGGGTTAGAGTCATGCAGATGAGGGAATGACAAACTAGAGTCCATAACCTTTCCAAATCTATGACTTTATCCTTTCGTAACGATGGCATCTACTGTCAAATGAGCCGGTCAGTTTGGCTACGTTTTTTCTCTCTTGCTTGCAAAACGATGGCAAGCAAACAGGAAGTCTTAGCAAGAAAAAATACAACCACTGATAGTAATTCCAGCAATAAATCAAACAGAGGAATTTCGTGGCCCAAAAACCAGATACACCAACGATGACAAGAATCTCTTCTTCTGTTTACTTAAATCCACTGTCCCGTCGCTTACTCAACTGTTTTAATACTTGTTTATTTTCTTGTGTTATTTTGAATATTATTAGCTTTCTCTCTAGAGATGGAGAGAGAGAGAGAGAGAGGAATGCAATATAACTGTCTTTTGTGCTCTAACTTCCTCTTTTGTTCGGGCACTGTGGTCGTGAGACAAGTGAACAAGTATGGAAATAAACTAAGAAGCACCAAACAACCATCACTAAGCCGCCACCGTTTTGGAACTAAAGACGTGCAAGAAGCAGACACGGTCTTTTCTCTTTCAGAGAGAGACTGTCAGACACACACACAGCGTGAAAGCACACAGAAAGTCAGACAGGAACAAGAAGCAGAGGAGTCGGAGTGAGAGTGACTATGTCGCAGGGACCTTACACCATGACGCATTCCATAAGTAGGTACTAGTTATGAATGCGCACCGAACGGCCAAATGCTGGACAATGCTTCATTTACATATTTTTGATTAGAGGTCTTAGTCATTGTGAAGTCAGGACGTGTCAGTTGGGACCAGAGGATTGGACGAAAAGAGGCGATCCGACCATCACAGCATATTAGTTCATATTTTCATTATCAAACTATAACAATCCTCATCGCGACAACTATAAGAAGTAAAGAGTATTACGGGTCGGGGTAGCCGCTTAGATAAGCAGATGAGGGAAGAAAAAATGTATTTGAAAACTGAAAGGATAGTTGGTGTACTGTGTACAGTTTCTAAACAGTAAGTAAGTTTTTGGTTTGCTGTGTAGTTTCCCATGAAAAAAGGATGAAAGTGAGCAAGCAAATTCTATATGAGTATGTACGAAATAACTTGTATTCTTGTATATTTCATGTATTTACCGAATTTTTTATCGGCATGTGAGTTTTTATACAAAAAAGTAAGATGAGAAAGCAAAAGAAAAGTGGTTTATTCATGGATTTCTTTCCCGAAAGGAACTTTTGCTTTATAATGGTATGCCCAAGAGGAAGAAGAAGGAAAAATGTCTTGTTTGTGCTCCTCCTTTTCTTCGACTAAGACTACGGAGCAAAAGGTCATTTTATTATTAAAAAAATATTCTTTTGCTGATTCTTTACTCGAGGAATATTGTTTAGAAAATTCTTTCACTTGCAGCACAGGCGAATGATTTTTTCAACGTTCTCGCCAGTATAATAGCCCGACTATATTGTGAACAATTATCAGCAAACCATTGTCTACAAATACAGGGACGGTCAAAATAAAAGTAGCACTTCTTCCTTCATTTAACCGTTTAATATCTCGTTTTTAATTATTAAATTTAATTAAAATTTATTAAAAGAGAGTAAAACTGTTAAAAATTCATGGCTCCATCGGAAGCAATAGTTGGAATCGGCTTTATTTACAGCAAATAAGATATTATGAGAAAAGGGAAATGTGATGGGTAAATGTATTTTCATATTCATAATACTGATGTAAGGTTAGTACTAGATGAGATTATTGGAGTACAAGCGAAAGACTAAATATGCATAATAGAGGTCTGATAGGGCAGAAAATGAAGAGAAAGTTAAGAAAAAAAGAACATCTTGGGTTTGATGCTTCCTTCCTGGGCAATGAAATAGATAAGGAGGAGAAAAAAAATAACAACATGAGGAGAAATAAAAAAAAGTTTTTCTTTCACCTTTTGTTTACCGCGTTTTCTGACTATTTTCTTGTACTCACACTTCCTTTGTCTTTACTGCCTGCAGTGAAAAGCGTGGTGCTGCTTCTGCACTGTTTTTTAAACTTTTCACTCGAAGTGACAATAAGGCTTTTGAGAGATAATAGACAAGAGAACAAGTAACAAAGTCAGTCAGTCAATCCATAAGCAAGTTGCACTATCTAAGCAGGTGATTTTTCTTTATTTTCTTATTTGATCTGTACCATAGTCAAGTATTTTCTTAGCGAAGTGATTTTTGTTCATGCAAACGAAAGATAATGAAGAAAGAAAGCGGGAATTATGCATAGGGACCTTGGTTTATATTCATATTATTCTAACTTCAATGTCGCCTAGTCGAACAAGACACGACCAAGTAGCAGATCTTATTATTACGGACGCATTCGTTCCTAGAACATTTTTGTTCTGGTGTCAGCGAGAAAGATGACACCAAGAAAGGAACAATATTGTCAATGACTTTATTCTGCATCTAGCCATTCTTCTGACTTCTACTTCAATCTTTCTTCGCTAAAACCATAAAATATCCTACTATTTTGTTCTGAATACACATATTGTGCTAGAGAAGCCAACAAGAGGAAGAAATTCCCGAAAACCAGCGACATCACTAGAACATCATAAGTGGGGGAAAGTAGGAGGGTTTACGTAAAAAAATTCTTTTCCAGTTTCCATCCACGTGACCTCGTGTCAACAATGCTGTCAATTTCACTCGCTAAAATATTTAACCCATGAGTTGAGAAAAACAATCGATTTGAAACGTGGTAGCCAAACAGTTATTACCGTTTGGTTCCTCGTTCTTATCTCAACTCTTCATAGACCCTCTCAGCTAAAGAAGGGAAAAGTTGATTACGAGAAGAAAGCGATAGACACGCGTACAATATCATGTATCGTCTTAGTGTTTTTTTCTTCTAAGATACACTTCAAATCACTCCTACCCGACTCAGGAAAAAGGCCTGGACCACGTGGAAGCTTTTTTTCCCACATTATTGGCTACAAAAGATCCTCGAAATAGCAGTACTTGCAATGAAAATGATTGTGGGGCTTTTTAGATGAGATCTGAGCATAGACCTATCAGATTACACTAGGATCACGTATAAGTTCAATCCACTTTTTGGTATTTTACACGGGCACATACTTCATGATTGTATCTTCAATGCGACCTCTTTGTCTCAAGGAATAATCATTAAAACAGACCCGATAAGATTCACTCATCTTTTCTAAAGCTGTTGCGTAGCTTCCAGTACCTTCCCAGCTCATCAAATTTGGCAACAAGGGCACAGTAAATCTTGTGGTTATGAGGGCACAATAAGCGTTTTATTACCATGAGGAAGAAGGTAAAAAACAACGTTTGTGGATTTTTTGGTACATAATCTTTCAATTTGAAGATTTTGTAGTAGAGTAAGGAGGAAGTGTTATGATTGGTTAAAAAATACAAATTGTAGCTGTATTTACGGATTATTGACTTTTTGAACGGATAACATAATCGACAAGTTGCCTCTGGGTATGTATGATTAGGTACGCCTATATCTACTGGTGTGCATGTATGCGGAAAGGCATCGTGGTTCTGCCTTGGTAATAGTAATAACTACAACAACACTTTCTTTTCATTTATTTATTTTTTGCTGGAAATGACTTGTGCCGCCTTGTCACAAGACTTCTCGTACAGTTATTTAGCCAAGAGCAGCTGTTGAGAAAAAGTTTGTTTCCTTTAATAATAATAATAATAATAATAATAATGCGTATAACGTGTGTGAAACTGGAGTATAGTGGTTCATATTATACTTGTATTCTATATAGATCCCCATAAATATTTTACTCGAGGGTATTTTTTCACTTTTTCGAGAAATATAAGAAAGACTTACTATACGATAGCTCACGCTAAAAACATATTCCGACTTCCAACATAAAGATATTTACTTTGGTTAACTTCCCTTCAGTAGCGAAAGCTAGTTTGAGAGATTGCTCCCTTTATCTTATCTGTCCGTGATCGTGAAATATAAAAAACAATCCGTCAGTCAAATTTTTCCAAATCGCGGTTTTCAACCTTTTCGGACCTGAATGAAGGATGAAGGAGTTCCAAATTCATGTTTACTTCTGCTTCTACTTTTTCCTACTTCAGCAGAACAATTGGTACTGTTACATTTGCACGATAGACGTCTTGATTTTGACTTGGCTTTTTCCCTGTACCAATGAAAGCTGCTGTTACTGAATTTTGTAGCTGGATAATTTTGTACTCAAGAAATTAAAGGGGAGCGACCAGCCGTCTTCCTCCTATAGCGCCACTTGTGACTTTGTGACGCACTGATCTCTTTTATCTGACCAATTTACGTCTCTTTCCCCAGGCCATAAAACTAGGTTCCGTCGTAAAACTATAATTTAATAGAAAATTTCAATGAAATGATACTAACAGTTCAAGAGATATCAGGCCGGAGGCAGAAACTAATAATTTCGAAAGAAACCTATCCTGTCTAGATGTTACATACGTATATGTTCTTAAAACGATGCTTCAAAGGTCGTGTAATTGAAGGACTAACAATGAGGGATCGTAAAATGTCTGACGGCGTCATGCACAACATCGTTGCGTGCTTATCAATTGCCGGTAGTTTCTATGACAGTATTCTGTTCGCCCATATAGGTTGCAGAACGTCAATCGGTCACTAAAAGTTGCTTCCGATTTTCGCGAGCAAATTTTTGCAAACTTTTAACAAACTGCTATATTCACAACAATCATGACAGGTATTCATGGAAAAGTAACGATAATCTGTGAACGATTTTAGCCACGAGCTTTTGGTAACATTCAGGACTAAAACGGTCAAAGGGCTTGTCACGAAGAGCACTAGATTCGTTTGTATCAGGCCAAGGTGATTATAAAAAATTTTGAACAATTTATCATCTCAATGTGGCAACTTGTTTTCTACTCAGGATTAACCTTTTCTGTCGTTTTTAATAACAACTTCAATGTTAAATTTAATAGTTAATATGAATTGAAACGATGTAATCTGAAAAACGGTTCACGTTGTTTACAGAGACGTTCTTAACGAAACAAAAATTCCTACATTTTTTCGTATGTTAAACGATCTTATGTCATAGGAATTAACGGGAAAAAAGGTATCATAAAAGCAACACTAGAATGCGCATGCAGTGTGTAGGCGATTGGAATTGTGTGACTAGAGTAAATACAGTAAAACCTAATTTTTTCCAATGGACGAATGGTTCCTTAATATTAGCCTTGCCTGTCCGCAATAGTTTAATATGGATTTTGCTGCGCTTCAAGCAATGTTTTTTATATACGACAAAAACGGTAGTCAAAATAGCCAAACAAGGTTGTTCAGTCCATCGAGTGGACATAAAAGCTTACAAGTTTTAGTACCTCTCAGGAGACTCAAATGGGAAAGAAAGAATACATAAATGACTCCCCTACGATGATAACCTCCTTTTCATGAACCGGTCCGTTTTAATAGAGAGTATAACTTTAGACGTATGGTGTGGTCAACCTCTCTGGTAAATATTTTCATGAGAGATGTGTGTGTGTTTAGCTGTGTATTTAGTTGATCTTACGCTTAACCCTACCTTTCAAGAGGTAAGCTTAGGTAAAAACGGTATATTGTATATTATTTGGATTGTGTTATTAATCAGATAATATATCATTTCTTTCTTAGCTTCCACAAGGCAAGCGCAATCACTTCCGGTAACAGCAAAAAGTAATAAAGTCTAGCACAACATCACAACAGTACTTTCCACTCTGATCACGTAGCGAACAAACCACGGTAATTTTGGAAATGGTTTCATCATTGTATCTAATCGAGTAGTTCGTAGCAAATCCGTGGACGGTTGATCAACCTGTTTTGAAACCTTGTGAAACTATGTATATTTTTGCAATGAGTCCTCCTATCAGTGTAACTAAATAAATCCGAGTAATCCGACGATTAGAGATGTACACAAAGTTAAATGATGTCCAGATATGCGCTAATTTATTGTTCCTGTAAAGGTAGCTATTGACTTTCCCTGGAAACAATTTTTTTCTTCGTATTGGTTTTAATCATACAAATACACGGCAACACTAAATCCTCGGCGTCTTGTACTAAATACATATTGGTAGCCAAGCATACTTCGTTTTCATTAAACAACAAGCATTTCTAGCTACTGAATCAAAAGGTGAAATTGACAAACATCATCCACGAGAAAATATGCGAAAAATTGAATCGTTTGTAGGAACCAAACTGTTTGATCGATTCTTTTCTAACTTGGTGTAATCATCAAGGCACATTTCGGACACATTTTTGTATTTTGGTGTACACAAAGCTTCATTCCCCGTGGGGAAGTTGGGAAGTGTATGGTCGTCAATGCACACATGCAATGGTTTACTAATTTTGGAAAATGGTTTAGAATTGCCATTAAAATCGACATTTTGACACCAGAAAAGACTTCGTTCACAAACCATTCGTTCCTTGAACCTCGTGAAACTAAAAAAATCATGATACTACCTCATGAGCAGGAATCTAGAATGAAACTTTGTACTTGGCTGCGAGTAAAAGAATATGAAAACCATGTACTTCCGTACTATTTCTTCCAGCTTCCTTTTGCAGCCTTTGTATGATGTGAATAGATGTAACGTGTGACATTTTCGCATATGCAACATGCAACCATCAGGCAGTAGTCTTGCAATGCACAAGCAACCTGTCTTGAATACAATTCAACAATTTACCTTTCACTGATTTACATGACGCTTACCATTTGAAATGGACATTTCCTAATTTCATTGGCACACACCACTGGTTACTCTAAAAGTTGCCGGAAAAAATTAATGAATGTCTTCTATTCTTGTTGTTAGAAATAAGTCGGTATCGAGGGAGCGCTCGCCATATCTGCCATTAGGACAAACCTAATCGTTTGATGTGAGTACTTTTCTCTTATGTAAATTTTCCCGTTTAAGGGGTACATTTTATCAAATGGTTGATCGGAAAGAATAGGAACATGATGACACCCATCGTCGGGATGAAAAGTCGTTACTTTTATTATTTATGTATTAGAGACGTTTCGGAAAATTCCGAACTGTACTGCAAGTGTAGCTGCAACTACAATCGAAAGGAAACTGTACAAAAATGAGGTTTTGCATCTGATGCAGAATCGTTGCGCTTCCAGCTCTTCCAAAACTTTGAAACAAATCAAGCCGATGAAGTCACTCCATTTACCCGTTGGTGTGAACTCCTGTTGCGAGTATAGTGCGATGTCCAGTTAGAGATGGTTTCGACTTCTTCAGAAATTGTTGCAGTGTAGATTTGGATCATAGATTCAGTTCCAAAATACCTGGATAGAAGCGGAGAGAAACAAGGAACATTTGCTTCCTCTAAGTGATTTCTACAGTATAGTGCAGAATATTTTAGCCAACGAACATTCTCTATTAACATTCTTCCCTACCAAATTTTCTTACAATTTCATATTTAGTTGTATCGCGTTCTGATGACTGACTACTGACAGTCCAGGTGATCAACAAAAAGTCGTTTCCTTTTTGGATGAATCGAAAAATGCTGTGTCCAGGAATCCCTTCAAGAGCAGCTTACTAACGAAACACATCACGAGACCGCTCAAAATAACTGGTATCTCTGTGCTAAGCAACCCATTCATATTTGTCTACGTGTAATTCAAGAGGATAAATACCTTTGCTAAATTGTAGAAGAGGAAAACATGTAGTCACACAATATATATCCCCCTTGCAAGCCGTGTCAGGCTTTCAATGCTAATTCATGTAGTCAACTCATTGTATTTCAAAACTTGGACAGATTACATTTTTATTATTTTGTATTTCAAGTATTGCTATAAGGAAAGTCATCCCATTGCCCTATCCTGCATTGTCGTACAGTACAAAAGTGACTTTTTTATGTCTCGTGTAACAACCTCTATTTGGCCAACGTTGTAAGACTTCGTTGTCCCGTCAAAGCGTGTGCACAGCTACGGTTTCTTATACAATTAGAATCATTATTACACTACAAAGGACATTATTCATAGAGTCACGGCAATTTGAATAGAGTTGTGTGGTATAGTCTTCCAAAATTGCGTGCCTCTGTCAAGTGCGGCCGATGGGTTTGATACTAACTAATACCAAAATACCTGGATAGAAGGGAACAGAGACAAGGAACATTTTATTGTTGGTACTTCAGACGGTGGAATGTTGGTTTGAATGGGATAATATATAGTTCAAAATTATGGCAATATTGTGGTTATTTCATTTGGTAATAATAATTAAACATACAAGAAAAGCAATAAATAAACCCGGCAACACCGAATGCAGTAAAGCACCGAAGAATAAAAAACTATGTAATGTTTACAATATGTGTACAAACAATATCGACGTGATTTGGACCATGTACCGGGCATAGACGTTGTAACTACGTGAACCAGAACAAAAAAAGTAGCCATTTGTAACTCCTGTAACCCCATGTAACCCAGTGAAACCCCATGATTATCATATTTATCAAGCCACATATGCTTCCCTTTGTATCCATATATAATCCTGGAAAGCATCTACACCCAAGTTTAACCCTTCACTATACAACTGCGATGGATTAACCCAGTTACGCTGCTTGAAATAATGAAAACCGCTGCCGGGAATCGAACTTTTCACCTTTAAGCGTTGTTCATTTAATTTAAAATTTTATGTGATTAATAAATTTTGATCCTACAAACAGATTAATCTAAATTCTGCAGTAAGATACCAAGAATCTGAAGGTAGTTTCCCACTAAATTTGCCAATAATCTGATTAAGTAAAACCATATTTCAAAAGAATTCACACGGGCAGACGGACGGACATCAATAAAACTAATTAAGCCCCTTTGGTGGTTTATAAAGTGCATACACGTACATTTACTTTTTGTGTGTAAGAGAAAGAGAACAGAGGCGTCTTATCAAACGATGTAATGCAAATACCAAATGATTTTCATTGTAATCACTTTACCACCATAAAATTTAATCATATATCATACTAGTTTCCAATTTCGAGAAGCTTGTCATATATGATTCGAGTAGCTTGTAATTTATAATGGTATAAATATCCCAACTTATATACACTTCGCACATAGCACTGACATCATACACACTATTATTTTCTCTCAAAAGGAATTTCAAGTCATAACTAAGGCTATTACTAGAACTTACATATATGTGTTTCTGCTTTTCTATTGAGCGAAAGGGGTAAAAGGAAGGGATGAGTTGTTTCCACAAAATATATTGCAGCTAAATTCCATTTCCCTCATACAACTCATATAGGTTGTACTTGGTACCAAAACTGGGGAATTTCGCATGGATGTGGATAGGAACAATGCCAATAGATTTTCTTTCGTACACAATACAATTTTTCAGGTACAAAAAAATAATGATCCATAATAACCAAGGTAGCAATCATCATCATCACCACTATCGCGATCTGCTTCTTTGAGAATACTGCATATCTGTTATAGATTTTGCTGAGCGTGGCAGATTTTGTAGGCAAAAAACTGTAAAAAAATCTATCCGTAGCAGATTTTTACTTTCGAAGAATGCAGTTGAGCGGGCGAGACTATAAGGAGCGTACGTATGTATGAAAATAGTGTTTTTAAAGTAGTGTTTGTACAAGAACTAACTAGTGCAAGTAATGATCTTGAATGGGTACATCAATTTTCTAGGCGATAAGAATGCATCCAGTAGCACAACTCTATCTCTTCTTCCACCTCTTCCGATGTGGCACAGTACAGTGTGTCTGGTAAAAATCGCACGATAAGTGTGTTTCTGAATAGAGGAGTTGTTGAAATAGGAGAATCGTTTTGTGCATAGATGCCATATTCTATCATCATTATAAGCAAGGAACAATGAGGGGAGCAATAAGGGCTCTTTTGTATTATATTTCTCCTAGAACAGAGTAACTTACGCAAATACGTATTTTATGCAATTTTTCTCTATTTCCAAGCGGTCACCGAAGCGAATACTTGCCAATGTTGCAATACAGGTCCATAAAGCGCCATAAGCATGTCTTCATAAGCTGTTGGATTTTTAATGTTCGTATGTGGGATTGTTTGAAAACGTCATGAATATGTCCCGATTTACTTTACATTGCAAACTGCGATTCGACTTCGAGCACCCGCAATGTGGAACACNATTTACTTTACATTGCAAACTGCGATTCGACTTCGAGCACCCGCAATGTGGAACACAACAATTTCTCTTTTGCGGTTCGACTAGCAAATGGTTTTAAAGAGAAAAAAAATGCGAAAATGGTTCGTTCGATTTTCTCTTGAGCGAGCAACCTTTCATTTTCTTTTGATTATTTTTGAAAACTTGCAACTTGATCATTGCAAGACGGTGTCGAAAAATTGAGCGGACTATTATTTTCTTCGGCTTCAAAGCTTAAGTTGTAACCTCATTTTATGTGACATGAAACAGCTCGAACCTTTTAAATTATTGGAGTTCGCAACTATACGATAATTAAGTTAATCGTGAAAACGGTGACAAAGGGTCGTACTTTTTAGAACTCGAATCCAGCACAACAGTTCGATCTGGTAATGTTATGCAAGTTATAAGTTCTTATTACCGGCACGGAACGAGAAGGACATTTCCTTCGGGGGTGTTCTTCTTCTGCAGGTTTTAGGGTATACTTACATTAGTATACAACGTCTGGGCAAAAGCTCTCACATGCTTGGTACCAGCATCCCCCTGAGGTAAGGCCTACCCTATGATATTCCTTGCCAAAAATGATCACGAAATCTACACCTGCTTTTCTGTTAAACCCACTTGCGGCCAAGATTCAGCGTCAGCATATTTCCGACCTTCAACCTTGGTTAAGCGTTTACCGAAACAGATACACAGAATTGCATGCAAAATGCAAACTTACGAGTAAGCTACAACTTGGAGTAGTAATGGGGCAATGTTGTATTTTCCAGCAATAATTAAGGATGGCTATGAGCAGGTATTTAAAGTTCGTATAGTTCCCAAAATCATTTTGTCCTTAAGAAGCATTCAGTCTTCAGTATCTTGATCTCTCACTAGAGGGAATCGAAAAGGAATTACGCATTTCCTTATAAATATAATTCGACAACCGAACATGTCGGAATTATAAATTTTTCTAGCATTTTTTTTGATAAATGCCACCCTGGAATAAAACACATATGTTTCTTCTTTTTTGAATGAAGAAAACAGCATTGTCCAATAAACATCGTTGCGTGATTTATCAGCTCTTTCTTCCCACGAAAACTAGAATGGATGACTGAAAGAAGAAAATAAATGAAAAGAGAGAATTTGAATACAATACCGATTTTTATTTCTTTTCCGGTTCGAGTGTAGTATTTATGGTGCTAGGACTATACAGAGGACTGAATAAAAGGTTACGTCGACGGATAAAAATATGGATGGCTTCTCATGAAAAAGTGGTTTATCAGAGATACAAAAAGCCAGACACACATGCACACGCAAACACAGTACGACGTAAGAGAGGAAACATCGTAATATTGTTTCCACCTCTCACATTTTTAGTTCAACGCATTGAGACCCTGATTTTGTGTCTGATGATAATGAGAAATGGAAGGCTACGCAGGTGGTACCAGTCCTTTTTGTATGCTCATTGTAACGATGATAAAAACGATGAGCATTGCGATAATAAGTAGCCTAGCGATATAAAGCTAAGATAGAAAAACTATATTTTACCCAATGGAAGAACAGATTTTAGACGCACAACGAGATGTGCAGGGAGTTTGATTTAAACAGCTAAATAAAAAAGTCATAAGTTCAGCTATATAGTTGTATGAGAGAAAGGCCTCAAGAGAGTTGGGCATCATATTTTGATCGAAATCATTTCAACTAACAGACGATTTTGTCTGCGATGAAAGCAGCTAACTTTGGAAGAGGATATGAAAAATTGATGGAATGGAAGAGAGATGATTTTTTGTCGAGATTTGTGGAAATTCCCTTTTGTGCAGTCTTCATTTAAATCGAGCAAGAAATTAAGGTGCAGATGTCAATAATCAAGCTTGAAAACTGAGGACAGAAGTTTTATGTTTTATTTCAAACGGTGGATCTACTTCTTCGAACGTATTCGGTTATAAACAAAATTAAGAAACAATGAACAAAGTTCAAACTGAACACCTTTGACGTTTCCCGTTGAAAGTTGGTCTATTTGTTGACGAAGGTTTTGGCTATTTTCCGCTTTCATCTTCAGCTAATTGCAAAGGCGTTGGGTTGGACGTGATCGAGAAAAAGAGTTGTTCGTCGTTACACGATCAATCCTTTTCCAATCCAAGTCACAAACGTTACTTTGCGCACCGACTGAGTCGGCTGAGTACATTCTATTATCCCACTCACACAATCACGGATTTGTTTCTTACCTCTAGAATATTTGGTAAACTGTTAAACTCTTCAAGGGTTTGCGTTTTTTTCTGTCTAACAAACAGCTACATAGAACATATTTCGGGAAAATGGTGCAATGAAAAAGCGGCCTTACCTGCTTATAGCCACCTCCAATGGTATATTATTCCCAGCGACCTTTGCAATTACGTGTTGTTCGTTTTGACTTCAATGCACAAAGCGCGTCTGAGTGTGCACGAACCTAGGACACATAAAAAAACAATTAGACTGCTTTCTGTTTGAGTGCAAAATGGCTAAAATAATTATTTGCTAAAGTTCTCCAAAATCTTTCACCTTTCATTAATTCATACGAGTATGAATATAGTTTTGTTATTCCCATTTTTACTCTCCCATCCGTTCATTTTTTCATGTAACCCATAAAGCTCCCAGATGGCAAATATAAATGACACAAAACCAAATTGAGTGGTACTACATATTATAGATTATTATAACCTTATGTTTATGCGTACTCGAGAGAACCACGGATTTCTTTGCTTTTACTCGAGCCAAAAATCTCGAAATCGATTTTTATACACGTTGACATGCACCTGCTCTTACCAATTTGTACTCACTCAACTGAGTGCTTCGTGTTACAGAACAACCAAATTCCGAAAGAAAAATTTGAGGTTTTTTACTTGCGTTGTGCCAATCCAAAAGAAAGGTCGCATTTTTTCCCCTTCGGAAAAGAATTCTGTGCGAGGAGACATACATCAAGTTCTCAGTCGTCAAAAATAGGCGAACAGATTTGGTAAGAAATGTTGCATGACGGCTATTTGAGCAAAGGTGAGAGAGCTTCCTCCCATGTTAATCCAGCCGTGTCCTCAATTAGCATATAGGTAGCTACTAGCTACTAAGAACAATGACAACGTCATTTATAGCTTGAAATGTCGTCACCCCTGAGTTCGTTCCGTTCGTATTCTCACAGGAAAAATGAGAAAGTTGCACAGGTGCAAACTTATCCTGCTATTTATAAATCAGTGTAGTGGTGTGTAAGCGAGCGCTACTCAAACTCGTCACTTTTGATTGTCATATTAAAACCGGGGAAATGAGAATGGCAGGATATCATTACGCGTGCACATACACATATTCACACACTCAAAAAAGTAGTGCTAACAGCATGCGCATTGTACTAGTGCTAATCAATCTTTTTATTTTGAGTTATCATGTGCACAGAACCAGGATGGCGTTGTTTCAACGCTTTTAAAGCTTTATTAATGACTGGATAAATGCAAGAGAAAAATAAATAAGCGGGTAAGAAGTATATACTAAGACCGCCGCTAATGGTTTGAGAAGCACTTTCGTTTTTAGTTTGTTTGAATTTTACTTTCACCAAAAAATAGTATATCTCAAGTGAAAACGACAAGTAAGTAGCGTCGGAGAATACCAAATGGTTGTGCTGATTGTTATTTGCAAGGATTATCTCCCTCCTGGGCAAAGTTTGCCTTGTCACCGGGTCTTGTTGTTCAAGCAGTAATATCATTCATGTGGCATTAGGTAATAAATAAACTGTTATGGCTTGTGTCTCCCCTCAACTTTTGAACCTATCAGGATGATCATGTTCATGCTAGAGGAGGAAGTCCTTTTACTGCGATCAGGGGACTTAACGTTGCGAAAGAAGTGCCCGAGTAAGGAAGATGATCAACTCACTGCCATCGTGTTAAGACAATACAATAAAGGGAGAGCATATTTGATGGAGTCTGCTAAGGACAGAAGAAAATTTCAGAACGAATGACGATCGTGGTATGGCGGTAGAGGGGTGATTATCTTTTTCTAGTTTTCTTTCCATTGAAGAAAACAGCGAAAATGTTGAAACCAATGGACAGTTGAATGGCAGACAGAACACCAACCACTCATGCAAACAAGGCGGTTGTTCTAATAGTGAAGAAGAAATTATGGTTTCGTCGTTTCTTGATGATGAGCAGAAATGAGAACGATGATATCACGACTCTGTTTTCTGGTGTTATGAGCACAGTAAAAACTTGCCATTTTCATAGACGCCTTTCTGTGTATATTTCCTTCTCAACACATCCATAAACCGGCATATACTCTTCCCAAACTGCTAGTGTATGAGAATACCTTACTCTTGCAAAGGAAGCAATAAAGATAAGTGCCTTTGCCTTCACTGAAAATTAGCGGCGGAAATAAGGAAGAGGAATTGAGAAATGCGTGGATGATCACGAGAGAACAATTTCATAGTACAAAATGGGTTGATGTAATGAGGCGAATCAGTCTCCTCTGATACACAGGTAAGTGAGAAGAGAGGTTCTTACCGAAAAATAAACAATTTCGAGATGAGGCTAAAGAAATGAGCATAAAATTTTCATTTACTTCACAGACATTGATAACACAACTTAATGATTGCCGTTCGTCAGTATCAAGTCTGCAGTCATTTTCAAGCCTTTCACATCAATGCCCACTTGAAAAATTCTTTACCATTTGTATTCAAAATGGCCCTACCCATTCTAATGCTCCAAGATGCTCCTTTTCTTGATAATAAATATCTGTTTTCCAGAATTATCTCATTGTTCAGGTAGTATAGATGAACCCATATTAAGCTAAGAAAATGTCATACTAGCTTGTATAACAACACTCAAAGCTGTCTTCAAAAATAAAATAACGGTAACAACCTATTTTTAAGTACATTTCCATTACCAAGATACGAAAACATATTTAGTAAACATTTTATTGATTGGATAGGTTGATACAGTAGTTTTGTAGTGTTACTAATATTGGTACTAACCATTCGACAATTATTTCTAAGGGCAAGTACTCCTACTTGATGGTAGTAATGAGTTGGCGCGTAGCAGTAATTAAAGTCACAGCAGGCTTGACAATTTTATTGCAGTTTTTAACATGAAAAAGGTACACCCCACATGCCTCCCTTGTCTCTTTCTCGTTTTTCGCTGGAAAAACAATAAGCTTTTACAGTATTGTGGTGCTGGCGAGGCGAGGTGGGGATACTACTTCACTCCTATTTTCTCCCTAGTCGTGATTTATACCACAGCGAAAGAAGTTGCTTGGAAAAAGACAGGGATACAGGAGAAAACTCTGAGAGTGCCCGAGGACGGCTATTCTTTTTTTACTCTTGCTCTGCTAATACATGAGAGGAGAAAGTGTAGAGAACAGAAAAAAGTGTTTTGGCATGAATGATTTTGAATTGGTTGTTAATGAGGTCGAGTAGTCGACAACTCAGTGAGGCAGCAAGGAGCACATCTAATTCATTCCATGGTCTGCCGTCCTTGTTACTACTGGTCCAAAATAAAATACAAAGCAAATGAAGGTAAGAGAGATGGAGAGAGTGGTATTAACGTCGAACAAGTATTACATGAGAAAGTCTCTGCCAGTGCACTCTCGTTTTTCCAAGCGTCATGTTTAGAAGAGCCATTTAATTATCGGAATCTGCTGATGATACTGGAAGACTGAGTGCTGATGACGGCAACGAAGGCTTATCTTTGCTACTGTTTATAGATTAAAATGGATGGAAAGCTGCATAGTTGTAGTAGAAGCATATTTTCTTTTGTTACTGGATAAACAGCGAAGGGTAAGCACATAAGTAGAATTTTTCTACGTCCTTGTGTACTGCTTTGTGACGCTCTTCTACCTACGGTAACTTTGTTTTCATTTTATAATGCCGTCTCTTGTATTTTTAGCTTTGGTTTTCTGCATGAATCGATATTAGAAATTACCAAAATATATATTCCTTTCCTAAACGAATCTATGTAGATATTGAACATTTAGATATATATACTAGCTTAGGAAACATTTTCAATTAGACTTGACAATATGTTTACTCATATAAAATCAAGCAAAACTTCAGAAAGCAAGCTGTCGACAAACAATTCTCAAGAATTGCTGGCCAGATATTAGGATGGGAGGGTCAGGACGTATGCAAATATATCAGTTGTTTTCGAGCATAGCTTTTTGCGAATTACTGTAGAAATGTGCCACTCAATCTTCACCTTGTTTATTGTAATTGAGTTTGGCATGATAGCTTAGTTTGATTACCGAATCTTCTCATCACAACTACGGTAAGGAAAGTAAAAATGTGGAATTACTTAAATACCAGGTTGAAAGGAAAATTTACATGATCAGCCTTTGCAATTTCTACACAAAAATGGGGTTTCTTTGTTTCCCCTTTTCTGACCCCAAGCGGCTCGTTTGAGCGTCAACGTATTTTCCAAGAATTGTAACTAGTTTAAATCTTTTTACTGCTAATAGTATTATTTTTTCCCTGACAATATTAGGATTTCCTACTATATTTAGGGAAAAGAAATGAAATGAGGAACATTTCACAAAGGCACGAATGAATGAATGATCTGTTCATTATATCTTTCCAGTTGGGTAAGTTCCTCTCACTCAGTCACTCAACCAAAGAAAACAGTCAAGAAGGAAATTGTGAAAGGAGAAAGTGAGAGTGAAATAAAATGATGATTTTTTTCGTCTTAGAGTCATAAGCTCTGTATTCACATAAGTTGACAAGACAAGTGTCGGAAGAGTGAAAATGTGTGTGTGTGTGTGTGTGTACATACCGTTATATTTTATGCGAACACAATAAAGAGGGAAAGAAAAGAAATCATTCCACATCTCTTGCTCCGTTAGCGTTGTAATCATTTTCATGAGGACTGCCACACTGGGCATGTACCTATTATCATATCGCGTTTTCTTTCTGTAATCGGAGGCATTCACCCTTCAGTAGACGTTTTTTTCAGTTACTATGCACCTTTGAAAAAGAGTAAATTGAAAACTGATAACCACGACATGATATATTGTACTACCTGATTTTTCTACATTCTAGAGGAATACAGAGTTTGTCACACCCGACTCAACACACGTACCACCTCATCTATTATTCGTTTCAAGAGGGAGTCAATTTATTTGCTATTTTTCAATGCCTCCAACAAACGGAATTATGTTCGCCTGATCAGTCAGACAACGCTCAGCCAAATACCGAAATGATGACAATGTTTTCAATCAGCTTGTAATCATCGCATTCCTAAATGGCTATTATTTCCCCCACTGCGTCAAGGTTGGAGTAGCTATTTTATCAAACATACTTGAAACGGGCTTTGCAAAGGTGTGAAAAGGTATCTCACTTGGTTTTGTATAAACTAATTTCTGACGTGGCTGTACTTATTTTAAAACAAATTATGTATGCAAATAGATGGCTTGGTGAAGAAAGACATGCAGATACTTCATAACCGTTTACAGAAAATCGTAATGACTACTTTACAAACAAATTGGCTCGTTTTGTATGCTAATCCGCACAAACAGGGATAACCTCTCTTAAATGTCGTGTATCTCGAAAACTTGCAGTTTCCTTTGAAGTTTATTTCATAAAGACGATGTAAAGTGAACACAACTCGCAGAAATGAGTAAAGTTCTTTCGCTTAGCATTTCTATCACAATTAAAATTAGAAAACAAGCGAAATGTACTGCCAGTAAGTGTGTACATTCAATCTTCAAAACGGCAAAAAAATCTCCTTCATTCGGAAAATACCTAGACAAGTTGGCGGTAGTTCCTCATCGTTGATTTAATGTATATCTTTTCATTAAATGTTATCTCACAGCTCAAAACCGTCCGCTTTGCACTGTCCACCGTAAATGTTACTACCAACCCTTAAATTTTATACAATTCATTAAAAAATTACGAGAATCGCATTATTATGAAGATTAAAGTAAACTTCGATATTGGTGAAAAAGAAATGGTGAACCTAATCTTCCCTTGAAGCCCGACAACTTCAAGTTTCACTTGTTCTAATTACAAAAAAGTAGATATACTGCTGTAGGTTTAGTTACTTAAGATGAATTACCATTAGCTAATAGTATTATTGCTACGACTATTGTTAGTATTATTGCCATCATTGCCGAGCGACATGGCAGAAACTCTAGTACAGAGACATTCTTACGCTTCTTAAGTACCGCAGTATTTACCAGTACACTTCATATTTGTTCTCTGGAGAATATTCGGAGTCAATGACGACAATCAAAAGCATGTCGGTATTTCCCTGTTTCACTGTAGCTGTAAAACACTGCCAACTGAAACTGACTGCCAATAAAATGACAAGGCAACTGTATAATACCTACACACAACTGTACGTATGTACATTTCGGTTCTGTTGTTAACTTTCTTAGGTAGAGTCAGGCTCATTCATAAATATTATTCAAATGGTCATGAAACAGATGTCAATAAAATGCTGAATGTCCTTATTCTCGTCCTTGCTTACTTTCTCCACCTGGTTTCCAGCTAGCGGCTTTCTGCGTTTCACAACGTTCAAGAGAGCCATGTGCACGGTTAAAATATGATTTGGAGAGGAAGAAAACGGAAATATATATTATAAACCTGCCACCTCCCGTGTAGTCTACCTCTTGTTGTATTTCGGTTTCTTTCGTCGTCGATAGCACATAAAAATGTTCTAAACTGCAGGAAAAATAGAGAACAGTGTATAATTCTACACAAACATTTTCTTTTTCGTAGGCAATCGTTTCATGTTTATTTTTTCCAAAAAAGTTGTCCATGTGTGCCACCTTCCTGTTTCTCCTGCTCATTGAAAAACGTATATCTAGTGCATTTTAAGAGTAAAAATTTCCACCCATTTGAGAACATTTTTGTGTCGTTACAGATACATAAGGTGGTGCATTTCTTTCTTAAAACAAGAAAAATTCAAACACTTGGAAACATCGTCAAAGTAAAGATCGCTGCTCAATGTATCACACAAGGCTAGTTTTAAAACTACAAACTATATAGGCAGTTTGTTCATGTTTGATGTAAAATTGAGCAAGAATACTAATTTAATTCATTCATCCCAACATTGTTTTCTTGTTTTTCCAGTCGTCAGTCACACAGGAGCAAAATAAAGAACGTTTTAAACGATGGGTGCACAATAAGTTAGTTGTTTCAGGAAAAGAGAAAATGCTTTCTATGATTACTTTGTCACAAATTTTTCGAGCATGCATACGCTGAAATAGCGGTGTGTGGTGGCTGCACGGAAATAAACGAAAACTTGAGCAGCAGCAGCAGCAGCATAATAAAATCGAGAAAAACCACCAGCACGTTGGCTTTATTCTACTATATAGTCACTTTGCTTCTGCTGTTGACAAAATAATACGATGATGATGACGGTGGAAAGCAAGGAAACTGGCAAATCAGAATAAATGTATTTGAATTTTGTATACAAGAGGAATAATATTGTCGTCATCCTGCTATTGTTATGCTGCTACTACTACTGCGACACAATAAAAACCTATGCAGCTTGTGTAACATCGGAATACCAAGAAAGAAAATTGTTACAGCAGAAAAGTTGCTATTTCGGTTGTGAGATACTGTTGACTGTAACTGAGATGTAAACATCAGAATATCATTTTTTTTCTTCGTGATTTATGCCGACGGGAAAAGACGGTCAGAAGAGCTTCAAGCTCAAACTATCATTGTACATACCGGAAACTAAGAGCGCTCTTATGATACATTCATTTCCCTACGAGATTGAAGGCTTATTAGTACTTTTACTCGTCATGAAATTACCTGATTTAATTTGTTGTTTAATTTGTAGAATGGCTTTATTAAGTAGTGAAATCTGCTATATGAGATCGTCAGTGCTGTCTGTCTGTCGGAATTTCCAAATCTCGGGCACACATTACCAACAAGTAACGATGTTGCTCTAAACATAAAGTTTGAGCCTTTTTTGTCGGCAGTTAACAAAATTAATGGCAGATGTTAAATTACATAATAAATAAACATTCTACAGTAAAGTAGTGCTTTATGAAGCTTTCGATACTTCGCAAGTATGTACAGCCGCACTGTTTTTTATCTCCTTTAGCTGTCATTGGGAAACACATGACGCTTATCAATTTTTGTCGATACTTTGTGCTTAGACGGTTATTTCAAATTCAATGAAGGTAAAATCAGACGCTTCGGTTACAAGTGAGACTTGCGAGCAGGTACACCGTAAATAACTGGTATCATTTACGAGATTCATATGCGAGAAACACGATGTCATATTCCATCTTGACATAATAATTAGAAACGTAAAACTTGTGGCTTTATGGTCCAAAATGTAAATTGCTGTATTTTTAATGAAATTTTGGATACAAAATGATATGAATTCAAGATAATTGCAATCTATTGTCAAATTGATACGTACTGTGTTGATTATGGCTTCGATCGCTTAGGTTTTGATTCGCTATTAAAACAAGGCGATTAGCACTTTAAACTTTAAGAGAACCTGTTCGAAGTCACCCATTTGAGCAAAAAAGTTATACCATCTTACTCTCCATGTAACAAACAGTAATTTTGATCTTAACTAATTTCGGACATTTGGTCTAGCATTCGCCACTCGTGTGCTTTACTAGTTTCACGTTTTCCACTATGTTGCATCGTTGTTTGGATTCTGCCGTATCGTAGAATGTTCTGTAAATCAGTTCTCAGATCATAGTAAAAGGAAAAACAGTATTAGGAGATTTCTTCCTTCAATACATTCATGCCTGCACTCATTTAGTGTGCACCATTGTTTTACCGTACTTTGTCGTTGTTGTTCCCTCTACAATTATTCTTTTATGATGATTATGGTTACTGCCACATTATAAATTCAACTTTTCTAATGCCTTTATACTCCTTAGTTTCACTTTTATTTCATTCATGTATGAGAGACGTTCTGCAGAAGGAGCAGGAGGACAAAATCGCACTTATTTTGCAGTTTAACCTGAGTAGGTATATCATTTTATTAGTAAAAGTTCCTAGGAAAAACGGAGAATACAAAAAAGATGGAAAATTCGAGGCTCGAGGAATTCAAGTATAAGAAAAAACGATAATAATAGGGTAATATCAGAAGGAAAATATGAAAGAAGGCAAGTGTTATGCTGACATGCCTGCTGAATAATATTGGCCATAATAACTTCACCCTTCCTTTCTTTCCTCGAGACCGGTAAAATTTGTTCACTTTCCTTGTTTTCTTACAGTACCACTGTTGTTGCGGCAATTTGCTTGCTCAAGTTCATAAACAGCGTATTTCGTCTGGAAAATATGCAGGTTTATTGAATTTACAAATTGCTCCCTTTTCATGTATATTATTTGTTTTCAAAAAGTTCCGTTGCTGACGGAGACCAGTTTGTGCTCCCTGTTTCCCTGCTGCATACACTTTTGTCACAATATTTCGGACAAAAAACGTTAACAAACAAAATGTGGACAATGTTTACATTAAAGAGTGGCAGTAGGCTTGATTGTTTTCGATTTGTCGTTAGCAGAATCCTTGAGCAATGCATGCCTTGGCGAATATGAACACGGACTCATTTTTGTAGTGTTTTCTCTAACAGGGGTCACCCGCCAACTGAAAGAACGCAGAAGTTCATCCTCTTGTACACAAGTCCTCTACCGGGTGACATTTTCATCGAGATCAGTATAGAAAAATGGGAGCTAAACGGTATAACTTAAATCTGTTCGCCTTTACGCACTGCTGACATGTCCCGAAAGTATGTGGATTACTATAGGTCGAATATTAGACTGATAAAGTATGGACAAAAATTAAAATGTAAGGCTTCATGAAACGGTACGCGAAACGATCGTACGATAGTACGGAGAATTATGCTATAATATGTGTCATCAATAAGCATATCGTAATGAAGAAGACATTTAATGAACCTAAATGGATCTGAAAATGGTCTCTTCATTCTGTGTTTTTTAGCACAAAACTGTAATTCCTTTTGACATTAAGGAAATCGTGTAAGTGCGTTACAGAAACGTGTATACCCAGAACAGAGCCTATGGTGTGAACAGACGACAAAGAAGTAACTACAAACAACTGAATGACCTGGCCTGTTTGTTAATCATATTCATAAATGACAACCTGTATCGAAAACGTTGCTTGTGGGCTGGGGCTTGATTTGTTAAATGATAGTCGGGAGTAGCAGCATAACAATACCCAGTCACAGTGTGTGCATGATGTTTTTTAAGAGTTTTCAATATATATGCATTTCAGAATGTTCGGAGGCGTTCAAAATATTGTGTTGAGGGCAGCTTCCTCCTCTGGATCCCGTTGCAACATTGACATTTTGTATTATCTTGTTTCCCCTTGTCATTCATCAATAGCAGAGACGACTAACAAAAAATAAACGAACCACAAAGGTAGCTACATAAACTATCTCTTACGTACTCTAGACATATTTTCCCTGCTTCTAGTTTCTGTCGCAATCCTAGCCACAATAAAACCCTGCAACGCTAAAATTTAGCTTTGCGTGAAGGCACCTGTAGAAACCTAGCAGGAGCTATAAAGGTAGGCATATCGTTATGTCTGTCCCCAGGGGGATGACGTGGCGACCTGTGCTTGTGGTATTTTTCATGGTTCATATAGAGCTATCCCGGAGAGTCACGGAGTCCCGGAACTACGGCGAGGCGTACGGACGGGATGCCGATCGACGACCACGAGTAACCTTATAAAGCTGCTGCTCCGCAAAGTTTAATAAGGCGTATTACACATTTCGACCTCTGCGAACTGAAATGTGTCGCTTAAAACTATGACTTGCCATTATGTCCATCTGATTTTTCAACAAAGAGGCTATAGACATAGTTAATTGTACGGAGTTAAAATAATCGTTTAGTAGGCTGAGTTTATGTATGAGAGGTATAATTACGATTATACGTATTTCGAGATAATACTATTCGCATGTAATGCTATTGAATCAGAACATAAAGCTTGAAATGATGTATTACTTAAATGTGCAATGCATTTGTGACACTGGAAGACCTAACAAATCAGCAGATCCATGCGTGTACAAAGCACATTACTCGGAACTTTTCATAGACATAGTTCATTTCCAATTCCATAATTCCATAAAAGTCCACTAAAAGGTAGGAAAAAGTAAATCCATTTGGAAGTTCGTATTGTCTACCTTTAAGAGAACGCGGTTTATATCTTTCTTCTTCGTAAATTTAAAATATATGCTAAATAATACACGTATAGCCACTTTTCCCGAAAAATAAAGTAGTTTAGTGTTGTCGACAGGATAATGAACAAAATTCTAAAGAGCTTCTGGATCCATAATCTCACTCATAAAAACGTACAAACAAGCAATCGGCTAGTATCATAAAAATTCTGAGCGCGTTTCAAACTATTTCTGGTACCTTGTACCATCATTAAAATGAGCGTGATTGAGCGGGCAGGTTGTTCTACATTTACCAGTACTGTTCCCGTCACATATGTGATTCAGCTAGAAAATCAACAGTTTGCAAACAGCCAGCCGTTTTGGCGTCCCTCATAAAATTTCTGAGTTTAGATCAGAACTGACCATAATAGTCAACTTCAATTGGTTGCAGTGGTTTAGAAAATGCTACAGCACTATACTGTTAGTATGTTCCCATTTCATGATCTATACCTCCATTTCCTTTTTTCTGTACGATTTAATGAATTTCCTTACTAGTTCGTTTGTTACATATTTAAAAGCCTTATTAAATCACACAAGATTTAGTAATTTTATACATAAATGATTTTGCGACCCTCGTGTTATCCTTCCTTGCACCACTGCAGCCCGAAAAAGTAAACAGCATTAAGTCTTATTCATACAGACCTTACCCGAGCCCAAAGAAACAAATGTGTACGCTAAAGTAATCAGCTGATTACATCATGCTCTAAAGAAAACTCCTGCTTTCGGCTCCTGCAAGCTCAACTGATGTTTGATGCCGAACTCAAGAAACGAAATCAAGCCTTTGTCTTGCTAGTACTAACTTGTTGCCAACTCGTTGCCGGGATTTTGCAATCTTGCATGTATAGGGGCAAAGGGCGTTACCGTTTTTCTAAAATATTATGTGTTCTTGAGCACATTCTCTAACTTTGAGACCAACTAATTCCGAGAATCAACCGATTCGACAGAAGAGGGACCGAAAGATATGGCATATGCCTTTATTATTAAGGATTCATTTATAAAATTTGTTAAGCCGTAATGTTTAAGCGTTCCCGCTGTGATCCTTTTTTTCACAAATGTTTCTTTTTCGCATGAACAGGATTTGTATTTAATTTTGTTTTTAATCACAGAAAATGACATCAGAGAACATACGATAGCTAATTTTTGCCGATCGTCCACTCTAGCTGATTTTATGGACGAACATAATAACCAACAGATTTTGTACCAGTATTTGTTTTGCTTTAAAATAAGCACACTGGGATTCCAATTTGGCCGTTAAAAGCCATCCGCTCTCATTGCAGAGGTGGGCGCTGCCTGCATTGTCGATTAAACACGTCTGCTATTTTGACTCAGTTATTACTATGCTCACGAAATGTTAAAATGTGTATTTGAAACAACAAATCCAAAAAGCTACTTTTATGCTAATCTCCTGCTTATTATTCAATAACTGAAAATTGCCTTTTGAATCATCCAGCGTCTGTTCGGACTCTAGTTTTTTACAATTTGCGTTCATTTTTGTGGAGCTCATCTACGTACTTACACTATTTTCATGTGGTCCTTGTGGCTGCCTACCCTTTTTAGAGGAAATTTACGAGCCATTTAATGACCCGAAAACTCCATTACATACACGAAAACTACCGTATCATTACTGCAATTATTATTTCACTGATCGAATCGCCAGGTTGCTTTGTTTTACAAGGAGAATTACTCGTACAAGTTGATGTGCACCATGTAAGTGTTCATGATGATCAAATGGTGATACTTTAAGGATCTTAAAATCAATTTTTGCTAATCCCATGATTTTCATTGCCCTTGTTTACGTTGTGATTTATCCGGTTGAGATGTGAATGAATCATGGAATATAGGTCTATGCAACAGAGTCAACAAAACAGCTCAGTTCAAGAAGAGTGGAAAACCCACACGCTTCGCAAACATCGGGAAAGCCGTCTTGCCCATTTTTATACTGCTTTTTTCATCCTTTCCACACGGTAATAACTGTCATGTAAAATTTTTGCCGATCTTGCTACCAGTACTCTTATGGTAGCTTTGGTGCGGTGTGTTTGTGAGATTCTTTGTGTTTGCAAGGGGGACAAAGATATGTGATAAAAGAACTCAAGGAGTTTTCCCATCCCTTAGTTCTTTCCAAACGTATTATATAACAATGTTTTTCCTCGTGGAACATGAATATCCTGTGAGGGATATAATTCTGATATGTTTGTGTGTATTATCATCATCATCGTGATCATGTAAAGCAATGAGAATCAGGATCACAATTACTGTCTCATAAAAATTCTTTTTCTCTCTCAACATTTACAAACCTTTTTTCTCGTCTTCCAACTGTTTTGCTTGTTTGCTTGCACTATTCTTCCTTCACCGTTGGAAAGACCTAAAAATGGAATTGTGTGATTCCACTGCTAACAGTATAATGACAATAATGGGAAACGGAACAAGCTTAAGCTTTGCTATAAGTGATACTCAAATTACTTTTCTTTGTTAACAAATCTCTGTTTTCCTCCTCTTCCTTTTTTTCCCTAATGCTATGCTATGGCTGGTTTCATATATGTGTTTAGTTTAACATTAAAACTTTTTTGACTATATTTTTATTTATGCACCATTAAAATACACTATTGTTGTCTTATATGAATATTTGCATCCAAAAAAGATCTTTTTCATTTTTTTGAAACACGCCAGAACGACCAACAAGTTTTTGTCTGCAATCTTTTTTTTTTTTTTTTTTTTGTGAAATTAATGGTAAAATGACACATAATTTATTGACTTCTGTCCCGTATTTCTCCGCTCTCTTCGGCCCTGTCACCGTTCGTCTTTTCAAAGGTGTCTTTTGGGACTCGACTTCTTTATTCTTTATGAACAGGGATTTACTCAGTTGCATGTGTATTCCTTCTATTTCTGTCTTTTCTGACTTTTTTGAGACCATTCTAATTTGCTTAGGAGCCGTACCTGCTCTCACAACAGTTTCCTTTATTTTTTAGAATTCTAGGACACTAGGAGGCTTACAGGAAGCTTCTATCATATACTTTAACACTATTTTAGAAGAGTTTACACAGGTGACACTAGTATTGAGCATTAAAATTTTGATTCAGGAAGGAAAAAATAAATTGCCAAGATCAATAAACTGCAATGAAAGCTTACTATCTCTACCTCGGGAAACCAATTTACAGATTTTTTATTCAACTTTAACACTAATACAAACTGTGTGCAAGTATTTAGGAATCTGGCTACGGTATTGTAACCAAGCAGATGGAACGAATGTACAGATTGATTTAATTTTTTTGCGAACTGGATAAAATATATCACATGAGCTTACATATGCGAAAGAACAAACGACTACACGAAGAGAACGGGGAAAATGGAACTTTTGGACCACTTGTGGGTCTATTAGCTACTCTCCAAAGTAGCAAAGTAGCCACTAGCGCATACTATCGGAGAAAGTAGAAAGTTTATAAATTCATACTTCAACCCTCTACTGCCACCAAGGTACTGCACAGTCAAGTGAAAAAAAAACGATGAAGCAGAAAAATGAGAGGTATGACTAGACAAGGCCGAGCTCATGAATTTTGTTAGATGCAGTGGTTAAACTAACAATGCCAATCTGATAGAGGCATAGAGAGAGAAAGTTTTTAGATTGTCGTTTCGACCTCCGGCGGGGTACGGGTTCCATTTCCACGACTGAGTTTTCACTTTTGTTATATACTTCTCTGGCTCCATTTGGTCTCCTGTTTTATTTCCTCGCTCACTTGATATTTATTGTGCAGAGAAAGAAGGTTGGTAATCATTTCTCCAACGTGGACTGGTTTATTTTACGATCATTTTTTAAACGTTCCCTTCTGACTTTCATGTCCCTTCATTTCCTCCCGAAGTGGGAATACAGGTTTCTGCCTTCGTATAAAAACATTAAAAAAAAACAAGGATCATTGGATATATTTGCTGGAATCGTGACTGTTTCCAGCTTCAGCTTTCATCTGGGTTACAGTAAAACCAATCTCTGGGCGTGGAATGCGCGTCCACACCGTTGCGGAAATGACCAAAATAAACGGAGGGAAAGCTACCGTTTAGTAATAATCAAACTGAGTGACTCTTAAAAATGTATTGATATCCAATGACCACACCAGATGACCAAGAAAAATGGTATGGATAAAAAATTCCAAGTTCCAATAGGAAAAGTTCCTTTCTCCATCTTCTTTTAATATCGGGTAATATATTATAAACGTAAAATACACTTTACGTTAATAACGTGAATGAAAGTTACAAACTATTCTGTCTCCAATGTCATGTGTTCTATAGTTGTTTTTACTAGCGAATTTTTTCCTCTGTTTACTTGTTTTAGGTGCTTTTGGTAGTCAACTCTTATAAATTAATGATTTTATATATATTTTTTATATTATATAGTTTATAGAATTGGATAAAACGGATCCAAAAGTTGTTTTCTTCTCATCAATGTTTCTCCCCAGTAAAAAGCGGAACCTTCATGGCAGGAAACCCATTCCTAAAATATTATTGTGGAATGGAAGACAAACAGGCATAGCATCTCTGTTCTTACTCAGCTCGAGAATGTTTGGAGACTGGATGGCTGGGAGGAACACAGCAAGTTGGAACGATGCGTGTGTGTATGTTTTTTTTTGCTGCGGTGATACCCCATTTTTGTGACACTCCGTTCTATAATCCCCTCTATACGTATAGTCCACGTAAGCAAGGGAGGATTGATGCTTGGGCTGTAAGGTTGCAGTGAGGAAAGTAGGAAAAAACCTTGTTCTCTCACTCATTCCTTTTATTTATTTCTCAAATCCTTTCTATTTTTCGCCGGATTTACTGTTCTAAAATCCGCTAAACAAAGGTACTGAAAGTCGGTTTTATTTTCAAATTGGATGACATGATTTGGTTGAAGCAAGCAAATGAATAGCTAAATAGGAGTAGAAATAGTTACCAAAAATTATCCGTTAGGAAACTAAACACCCGGGAAACAATGCGAGAGCTCATTTTTACACGTCCAAGTTGTTTGCATTGAATGAACCCCGTACACCTTTTAAATCAATAGATGCTTGTGTGGAAGGGATTTTCAATTACCCAAGCAGAGCAGGGGATTTAATATAAGTCTGGAGGAAAATAAAAACAAGATTTCCTTTCTTGAAGATTTACCCATCAAATTATTTACACTTTAATAATGACAGAGATGTGTGGGTTTTCCTAATGCAAGAAACAAATTCCAGTTAGCATAGCATAGTATTCCATCGGTTCTTTATATGTTTTTTTTTCTTTGAATAAAATAGCTTGCAATTACAAATCCTACAATTTATTATGCATTCTTGTTCGAACTATTTTATTCTATGGCTATTTATAAATTATTGTCAACAGCCTATTTTTTATGATACGCAGGTGAGATTATTTTCTAAACATCTAGATGATCGTCAAGTAGCTAATGTTATTTGTCGTTGTGCATTAGCATTATTCCTTTCGAAATCCAAGTCTGTATACGCCGGCGCTTGCAAGGTTCTTTTTTTGCTGTCAACCGTTCCTCTTTATCGTCGTTTTCCCTACAGCCTTGATATTTTTGTCCCATGTTGTTTCACTTCCCTACAACTGATTTTGCCACAGTTGCTGTTGCCACCAGGATTCCTGTGTAGTACAAGACACACGTATTTTCCCATACTTTAAGCTTGTACATTCCTTCATGAGAGAGAAGAGAACAGCATTTTACCATACACGCGTATGTAGCTACACTTGAAAAGAGAAAGCCTGAGAGCTTTCTCGCTCCATCATGATCGATTAGGTTTCGCCAGCAACAGCAGCAGAGAAAGAGAACACATGAGCAGCAGGACTTTTCCCAAACGCTGTGCATTATATTTTCAATAGGAGGAAAATACGAGACAGAATGGAGTAGAGACACAGAATAGAAGGAGGAGAACAAGCTCATAGAGTATGGACTTCCATTGTTGTCTGTACATTCCTTTCCTCCCTTTCTACAAACTGCTTGTATATATGCATGTTACAGCCTACGCGTTTGAGACAAGCTATTTTTTCTCTATTTACACTGCATATTTTTCTTCCGTTCGTCCGTCTCCCTCTCTCCTCCATATTCTCTCGGACTTGCCTTCCCATTTTCCCTCATTTTGCTTTTCTCATCCGCTCCCTTCGTTCTCTTCTTTGCTGTCTCTTCCTCAGTTCAGGACGCCCGCACCCTCCTTTGAAACTACTTGAACTGTGAAATTCTTAAATTTCTGAATTAAGTATAGTTATTCCGAATTATTGCAATATTTTACAGCAGTATATATAACTCTTGTGTTTGATTATAATTAAGTACAGAACTGAGGTGTGATATCGTGTTTAGAGTGTTTCAAACGTTTCAGGTGATTTTTTTGTAGGAAACCAGCATTATCGATTGGGTTGAATGAAGTGCTATTCAAATTTTTAGTGAACAGTTACCTATTGGAAACCCAATACTCGGCAAAAAAATCTTAAAATATTTACTCATTCATTTGAATAAACCGCCTATCGACACACAACAGGTCGATTCCTCTCATCTGCAATCGAATCGAAATAGTTTTTATGCACTAAAACAAGATGCAAATAACTTGGTACCTTATTATTTTGTCATCGTGCTAAATATATAAGCGAAACATAACTTAACAAAAATAAAGTATTCAATCACTCTTACTACACGTATTCCTATCTTGTAACTACACCGAGCACTTTACTCTATTCTTGTATTGTTATCTATAACTTCATCAATTTACAAACTGCATTTATTAAAGCACTACTCGCACTTTTTCTCTTATATAATAGGCAACTTGTACTTAATTATTATAATCCTATATCTTATATATATTGTGACTTTGGTTCGACTGCACTCAACGTTGTAATTTTTAACTACTGGAGTTCCTTTCCAAATTAAGCATCACTACATTATGTATCTATCCCATTTCGTATTGTCATCAAATTCACTCGTTGCATCTAATTTGTATCTTTGCTTAAAAACACTCACTGCCTCAATTTTATTCGCTTTTATTCTACTGTTTATTTGATGCACAAATCGTACAGTGTATTTTATTTCATCTTCTTTACAGGAAACGATTTC